>JAAALK010000283.1:88830539-89106797 GCA_019279435.1 Zizania palustris
ATCACTCTTGGGTGGGTTTAGGACCTATCTTTCCTATAGACATAGTCCCGTGGTACTTATGATATTGATGCATTCTCGATTGAATGAATGTTTTAACCTATAGAATGGCTGAGGACGACCGACGGTGGATGTATAGTGGTTGGATGAAAAGTGGAGCTCACACTAGGGAGTGGGTAATCAACGCTGAGAAATTGTTGATCGTGCATTCGCTTTGACAACAAACACTGGCGCGAGGTGCCCATGCATGAAGTGTAGAAATTCTCATTGGCAAGACAAGAGGACGTTGTCATTGCATATTTGCAAATATGGTTTCGTGCCAGGTTATGAAGTTTGGACTTTTCATGGCGAGACAGGCCGTGAAAAAACGGTATTAGTAGTGGAAGAAGAAGATGATAGCGTTGCTGACGATAGGATGGATGCGATGCTTGATGCTAATGACCGGAGTTTGAATCAAACCCTGAGGATCCTGCAACGCCGGAGGTTCAAAAGTTTTTCGACATCCTTCGAGCTTCAGAAGAGCCATTGCATGAGCACACCACCGTAAGCGTTCTCGCTTTCGTGACTCGTATTATGGCTATTAAGTCAAAGTTTGCATTTTCAAACAATGTTATAAGGAGCTCTTGAATCTGATCAGCGATATCCTTCCTAAGAACCACAAGGTGCCGAAAGACATGTACCCGTCAAAGAAAATGCTTTCTGCTCTCGGTATGGAGTATGAGAAGATTGATGTGTGCAGAGATAATTGTATGTTGTTCTAGAAAGAACATAGTAATGAGGTGAAATTCTTAAAATGTGGTAAACCGAGATTCGTAGAGGTCGTAAATGAAGACGGAGAGAAGGTGACGACAGAGGTTGCTCATAAGAAACTTCATTACATGCCTCTTACACCTCGGGTGAAACGATTGTTTCTCTCAAAGAAAACCGCTAGACATATGCAATGGCATAAGGAAGGTGTACGTGAGAATAATCAAGTAATGGTGCACCCATCTGATGGTGAGGCATGGAAGGCTCTAGATGATTTTGATGCAGACTTTGCTAGTGATGCAAGGAATGTTCGCATCGAGTTGGCAACAGATGGATTCACGCCTTTCAATGTAACCGCATCGTCGTACTCTTGTTGGCTTGTGTTTGCTATTCCATACAACCTTCCACCTTCGTTTTGTATGAAATATGAATTTATGTTCTTGTGTCTCATTATACCCGGTCCAGAGCATCCTAGAACACGACTAAACGTGATGCTGAAGCCCTTAATTGAAGAGTTGAAACAATTGTGGAAAGGAGTTGAAGCATATGACTATGACCAGAAGCAAAAATTCAATCTTCGAGTTGCGTATCTGTGGTCGGTCCACGATTTTCCGGCATAAGATATTTTTTCTGGTTGGAGTTGTCATGGAAGGTTGACATGCCCGATATATGCGAAGGACACAGATTGTTTTCGTCTGAACTTCGGGGGAAAGATTTGTTACTTTGATTGCCATAGATGCTTTTTGCCCTTGAATCACCCATTTAGGTTACAGAGGAACAATTTCAAGGACAATATTGTTGTAAAGGGACCACCAAGGCGTTTAAATGGTAGAGAAATCGCTGATATGCTGAATGAGTTGGTCCTTAATGAAAATGAGGATGGATTTGTAGGATTCGGAACCGAACATAATTGGACCCACATATGTGGCTTATGGGAACTATCGTATGTCAAATCACTAATTCTGATGCACAACATTGACGTTATGCATCAGGAACGTAATGTTGGTGAAAGCATTATAAGTACATGTATGGATTTTACTAACAGGACAAAAGATAATGTAAAGGCGAGAAGAGATTTAGCTGAGATTTGTAATCGACCAACCCTTGAGTTGACGAATAGTGGTGGCAAGCCACGTGCCCCATTTTGTTTAAAACCTAAAGAAAAAAACAAGTAATGAGGTGGTTGAAAAATTTGAAATTCCAGATGGTTACGTCGCAGGATTTAGAAGAGTTGTGAATTTGAAGACAGGGAAATTAAATGGATTGAAAAGTCACGATTACAACATAATAATGGAAAGACTCCTTCCTGTAATGTTTCGCGGGTACCTGAATGATGATGTGTGGAAGGCGTTAGCTGAGCTGAGCCATTTTTATAGACAACTTTGTGCGAAAGAAATTAAGAAAGATATGATGGAGATGCTAGAGAAAGAGATCTCGGTGCTTTTATGTAAATTGGAAAAAATATTCCCTCCAGGGTTCTTCAATCCAATGCAACATTTACTGGTTCATCTACCATATGAAGCTAAGGTAGGTGGCCCTGTGCAATATAGGTGGATGTATCATATTGAAAGGTCCCTAAAGAAGCTTAGAGTGATGGTTGTGTTGGGGGAAAATATTCCATCCTCAGGGTTATTGCAGCAACAGCGCAAAAGCAGATAATGGATTCAAAGGTTTCCCAAACATGCATCTTCGGAGATGTCCTGAGTTAAGCTCGAAGTATGAAAAAAGGACCTTGGTTCGAAGTATATCTTCGAGCTAAAGCTCTTTAAGATCTTTTCTGCCAGCTAAGATGAAAGACTTATCTTATTTCTCATTAGATTAGTCTTTTACCATTTTAGCCCTATTGAGGGTACCGAATAGTTTCCACTATGTCGGTTGTAATAGAGGGGTAAATAGGTCTTTTCCTTAATGTTTGGGCCTATAAATACCCCCCGTTTAACCCTGTAATAGGGACCAAATACAAGTTATTCAATACACACATTCGAACTATTCTAAGTTGTTATCCTTTCGGAGGCTTAGAACAGTTCACTTCGCAAACACTTCGTTTGTTAGTTTCTAATCTACAGAAATCTGTTAGCGTAATCTTTTACGCCAACAGTTGGCGCCATCCGTGGGGATCCTAGTCCAAGAAACTTCGTTCTCTACCAACTTCTTACATCATGCCTCCTAAGCGGAGCACAACTCGTAATCCTGTTCGGAGGTCTTCTCGGATCTCTAGAGAGGCACCGTCTGACACAGTTGAGGTCGGAGGACCTTCGACGTTTCCTCCACCTCAAACTCTAGAAGGGGTTTCCATTCCTCGAGCATACGGAGTTCCTCCATCGACTCCATCTATACTTCGACCACCCGGAGTCCCTCTTCCACCTTCAATCCCACTTCGAATTGATCCTCTCAGTTCTCAAGACCCAGAAGATCCTTCCGGAGGAGATGAAGACAATCTTGGTGATACGGCCGCTCAAATGGCCAGTCTCCAAGCTGAAGTAGCGAGGTGCGGCAAGAAGCTGCGAATAGGCTTCGTTCTCAAGCCATCCCGGTTATTCCAGAAGTGCCTGAAGACGACGAATCCATCTATCCCGAAGCCCCGGAGAACGCCTCCTTAGATACTGAATCTCCGCTGCATCCTGAGCTGCAAAAGTTCGATTCGACCCGAAGTTTAAGACTTCGAAGCTCTGTAAGTATGCCGGAGATGAAGATACTGGAGAATTTGTCCGTTCTTATGCCCTAGCAATTGAAGCTAGTGGAGGAGTTCGAGATACCATGGCAAAGTGCTTCCCCTTAGCTCTTCAAGGAGTGGCATTAAGGTGGTTCTAGTCTTTGAAGCCAGGATCAATTAATTCGTGGGGGCAGCTGAAGAAGAAGTTCGTAAGCAATTTTCAAGGCACCTTCGTGCCTCCAATGTCAACGGGAAGTCTTTTCCAGGTAAAGCAGCTCCCTGGAGAGACCTTGAGGCAATATTTTAAGCGCTTCGCTCATACGAAGTCGCAGATCCGAGGGTTGTCTACATCTTCGGTAGTTGATGCAGCTCGGGAAGGTGTCACTCATCAAGGCCTCTTGGATAAGCTTCATCGTAAAAGCATATCCTCGGTTTCTCAGTTGATGTCATACTTTGAGGAGTATGCAAGGTCGGAAGAAGGTTGGCTTCGAAGAACTGCAGCTACTCCATCCATATTGCAGGAAGTAAAAGTAGAAGTAAAAACTTCGGCACAGCCGCAAGAACCAGTCTTCGATGTTCAACATGATCGGAGAAGGGGGCAAAAGCATCCTCGTTCGGAAGTCTTGAACATTGCACCCCCGCAAAAGTTCACACAGAGAACTCCACAACCTTCGGGGAACAAGGTCAGCGGCTGGAGGCCGCCAGGGAAAATGGCTGGCAAAGGCCAGACCCTTTTTTGCTGCATCCATGGTGAAAACCGAAGCCACGCAACTGATACTTGCAAGGCTATACTAACTCTGAGAGGAGAATATCTACAAAGAACTTCGGGTCGAGGTACTACTGACCGAGTTCCAGCTCAAGCGCGCCCGGAGCCGGTCCAGGCTGTGGCGCGGATAGAAAACTTCGAAGCCGCAAGACGCCCTCCAGTGGCCAATGTTATGCCACTGCCGAATCAAGAGGAGGGGCAAGACCGAGGGAAAAGAGTAGTCCTGCCCATCTCCGGAGGAGGTACCCTCGGAAGCATGTCAAAAAGGCAGAGAAGAGACTATGTCAGAGAAGTGGGCCACATTGGGACTTCGTCATCTGCAGCTGCTATGCCGGAATGGTCTCATGTACCAATATCTTTTTCTGCGGAGGATGCAGTTGGCATTAAATTTCCACATGCAGACCCACTTGTTATTACTGCTGATATTGCAGGCACTGAGGTTCGAAGAGTGTTGATTGACGGAGGCAGTTCGGCAGACATTATTTTTGTTCAAGCCTTCGATCAATTGTGCATCTCCAGAAAGCACCTTCTTCCAGCGGCTCGCCCTTTGCAAGGCTTCGCAGGACCTCCGCTTGATGCACTCGGCCAAATAGGCCTGAAGTTACCTTCGGAGAAGGTTTGTTGGCCCGAACTGAGGAAGTAATCTTCGATGTTGTAGATGCCCCATATGCTTACAACGTCATCTTCGGAAGAGGTATGCTAAACCAGTTCGGAGCTGTGGCGCATCACAATTATTTGTGTATGAAGATGCCCACGCAAGCAGGAGTTCTTACTGTCTTAGGAGATCAAGCTATCTCCCGAACAGCGGAATATGGTCATGGTCCCCCTCTTGATCCAAGACAAGTAACAATGTGCAAGATAATCAAGAAAATTTTTCGGCCCCTTCCGAAGCTTCGAAGAAATCCTTCCCAAGACCAAGTCCTGAAGGAGAGATTGCAGCGAAGGTTATTGTTAAAGATGGTAAAGAATATACATTTCAATTTGGTAAAGATTTACCTCCAGAAGTTGCAACCTCTTGGAAAAGGTGGTGGAAGAGAATTTAGATGTCTTTGCTTGGTCTGACGAAGACATCACCGGAGTCGATCGGGATATCATTGAACATAGTTTGCTTGTAAACCCGAAGGCCCGACCTGTTCGGCAAGGACTCCGAAAAATGTCTGCGGAAAGAGCTGTTCTGGCGAAGGACAAGTTGAGAAATTGTTGAAGGCTGGGATTATTAGAGAAGTGGCTCACACAGAATGGTTAGCCAACCCAGTCTTCGTCAAAAAGAAATCTTACGGGAAGTGGCGCATGTGCATTGATTTCACATCCTTGAATAAAGCATGCCCTCTGACCCCTACCCCATTCCCCGAATTGATCAATTGGTCGACTCCACCGCAGGTTCGGAGTTATTAAGCTTCCTCGACGCGTATTCTGGTTATCATCAAATATGGTTGAAGCGCGAAGATGAGATCAAGACAAGCCTCGTAACTCCTTCGAGAGTCTTTTGTTATGTAAGAATGCCTTTCGGCTTAAGAAATGCCGGAGCTACTTTTCGAGGTTAGTTGCTAAGGCTTTAGGTCATCAGTTAGGCCGCAATGTGGAGGCCTATATGGATGATATTGTAATAAAGAGTGCTTTAAAGCACCAACATAGCCTAGACTTAGCAGAAACATTTAATAGCCTTCGGGCATGTGGGATCCGTCTTAACCCCGAAAAAATGTATCTTCGGGGCTAAGGCTGGAAAGTTGTTAGGGTATTTAGTTTCAAGTAGGGGGATTGAAGCTAGCCCTACTCAAATAACTGTGCTACAAAGGATGGCTCCTCCGGAAAATATAAAGCAAGTGCAAAAGCTGACTGGGCGTCTGGCAGCACTTAGTAGGTTTTTATCAAGGTCTGCGGAGAGAAGCTTGCCTATATTTAAAGCATTAAAAGGGTCCGAAGATTTTGCATGGACACCGAAGTGTCAAAAAAGCTTCGAAGATATTAAAGAGTATCTCAGTAATCTCGCTACACTCACGGTACCTACTGCGGACGAAACCCTACTCCTTTACCTTGCAGCTACAGGTTCTGCTGTCAGTGTAGTCCTTGTCAGAGAAATGGATTTCAATGGGAAGTTGGTGCAAAATCCTGTTATTTTGTATCTGAAGCATTATCAGGAGCAAAGACAAGATACTCCGAACTCGAAAAGTTCATTTATGCTCTGATAATGGCTTCGAGGAAATTAAGACATTATTTTTTGGCTCACAATGTAATTGTGCCAACTTCGTATCCTTTGGGAGATATGCTCCGACGTAAGGATTCCACTGGAAGAATTGGGAAGTGGGCAGTTGAGCTAGCACCCTTCGGCATATCTTTTCTGGCAAGGACAACAATCAAATCGCAAGTCTTAGCAGATTTTGTAGCAGAATGGACTCCACCTGCAACTTTGGTTCCGGAGAAGTCAAGTGACGGAGTTTGGACTGTTTATTCTGATGGGGCTTTCCAAGCATCCAGAGCGGGCATTGGAGCAGTGTTGATTTCGCCTTTAGGTCAAAGAGCAATGTACTCCGCAAGACTCAACTTTAAGTCTACCAATAATATAGCGGAGTATGAAGGGATTTTACTGGGACTCCGAAAAGCACGTGCTCTAGGGGCTACAAGAGTTGTTATAAAGACAGATTCTCAAATAGTAGCAGGGCACGTAGATAAAAGTTTTCAGGTTCGGCATCCACAACTTGCAAAATATTTAGAAGAAATCCGTAAGATTGAAGCACATTTCAAGGGTATTTCCATTCGGAGTATACCAAGAGCAGAAAATATGCAAGCAGACATCTTAGCAAAAGCTGCAGCCGGAGCTGTGGATGTTCCAGAAGAAGCCTTCTATGAGGAGCTCAGTACACCTTCGGTGCCACAAATTCTCTCTGCAGAGATTCTTTCCATTCCAAGTGCAGATTGGAAAAATTCAATCATGGAACTTTTGCAAGGAGGAACAAATTTGCCTGAAGAGCCACAACTTTCATGATTGAAACTCAGGGCTAGAAATTATCAAATAATCAACGATATTTTGTACAAGGCCGGAGTATGTTCCCCTTTACTCCGATGTATATCTCAAGCCGAAGGTCAAGAAATTCTTCGAGAAATTCATGAAGGCCTTTGCGGTAGCCATTTAGCCCCTCGAGCTTTGGTAGGAAAAACACTTCGCCAGGGGCTTTATTGGCCTACAATAATAGCTGATGCAGAGCGCTTAGTCCGCACTTGTCAAGGATGTCAGTGGATGGGTCGACGAAGTCATCGCCCACCAACAGCTCTTCAAGTTATTGCTCCGGTATGGCCTATAGCCAGATGGGGTATGGATTTAATTGGTCCCTTTCCAGTAGCCAAGGGAAATCTAAAGTTTGCAGTGGTAGCTATTGAATATTTTTCTAAGTGGGTAGAAGAAGGGCCCTTAATAGCTATCACTTCGAACAATGTACAGAAATTCTTTTGGAGAAATATCATTTGCCGGTTCGGAGTGCCTAGACAACTTACAGTTGATAATGGAACACAGTTCGATGCAGAACCTTTCAGGAAGTTTTGCGAAGATCTAGGCATCCAGTTATGTTTTGCTGCAGTAAGGCATCCTCAGTCTAATGGAGCTGTAGAAAGAGCCAATGGAAATATTTTGTCAGGGCTAAATCGAAGGATAGTAGGATTAGCAAAAGGACTGTGGACCGAAGAGCTTCCGAAGATTTTGTGGTCCATTCGGACAACGCAATCAAGGTCCACAGGTTTTACTCCATTCAGATTACTATTCGGAGATGAAGCTATGAATCCAACGGAGCTCAAAGGAGGATCACTTCGCAGCACCGAACCGGATATTGAAGAAGAAAGAGAAGCTTCGCTAGATTTATCAGAAAAAACAAGACTTCGAGCTGTGGCTAATTTATCAAAATATCACCAGCAGACGAAGACTTGGTATGACCCGAAGGTTAAGATCAATGAGCTTAGGCCGGGTCATCTTGTTCTGCAAAGCATTATAGCGCTAGGGAAATTAGGAAATAAATGGGAAGGTCCATATTTAATTGTTCGTTCAGGACGCCCTGGCTCTTTTAAATTAGCTAATTTAGAAGGTGAAGAGTTAGCACATACTTGGCATGCAGAGCACTTAAAGCGATACTTCGCATAAGGGCTCCTTGTAATCACTTGTAATCATCTTCTGAATTAATAAAGCATATGGTCCAGATAGTGCCTTCCCCTCATAAACTTCCAGCTTCCGAGTGGACGCACTGGAACCGCGGGGTTGACCGAGAGGGAACTGTCATAAAGCTGAATCATATTTTCGGACTTCGAATCATTGGTTCAAAGTTTCCGACGTGGGGGCTGACATAATCCGGAGTCCAAGCCAAATGCTTGTAGGCATCCGTAAAAGAGCCCAAAACCACATCATGCGGAGTCCAAGCCATTGGCTGGTAGACATCCGTAAAAAGAGCCGAAGGTGGCCAAAACATGCGGAGTCCAAGCCATTGGCTGGTAGACATCCGTAAAAAGAGCCGAAGGTGGCCAAAACATGCGGAGTCCAAGCCATTGGCTGGTAGACATTCGTAAAAAGAGCCGAAGGTGGCCAAAATATGCGGAGTCCAAGCCATTGGCTGGTAGACATCCGTAAAAAGAGTCCAAAGAGACCATTGCAAACTCCGAACCACTGGTTTGACAAAGTTCGCAAAAAAGAGCCGAAGGTGGCCAAAGCAAAACAGAGTTTGAGCCATGAGCTTCGAATGTCTGTTAACATAGTCCAAAGTGGCAAATTATCTAAGACACTATGGTTTCCTGAAAGTTATCTCAAGTGATTTCTTTCAAAAAACAAAGGGTACTAAGTTGCCATTCTCCAGACTACAAATAGTCGAGGACATTTTATAAGATTTTAAAACATCTTTAAATTACAGAGGGGCTCTAAACCCCAAAAAATTGTACTCCAAAGTTTTTCTTTGCGCATAACCATCTTTGAATACAGTTCGAAGTTGCTTTTTCCCAAAGAGGGGCTAGTAAATAGGGAGACAATTTTAAATCGGTATTCATTATTCGAACGAATATGTTTACAGATTACATCATGAAAAATTGGTATCTATACCAAGAAGGAATCGAAGACCTCTTCGATCTCTAGAGCTAGGGTTGGAACGACTAGTTCCAGTGCCGGGAGTTCTAACAAATTTACGTTTAACTCTCTAGCCTCCCTTCGAAGCTCTAAAGTCTTGCTGTTCTTGTTGAAGCTCGGCCCAAGTTTGAAGCCGTTCGAGGCTCCTTTCCCAGCTTCCAAGTTCTTCAGGCTTTTTACCTCGAGCTTCATCTTCTTCTTCGGACCATATAACGTCTTCAGAAGACGAAGTGTCCAAGTTAACCTCTTTTTCTTCCTCTTTAATATAAGATAGTATATCCTTGCTTACTTCAGCAGTAATAGCACCGGAGCTATCTCGAGGAACTAAAAATCGAGGGCGTTTATAAGCTTTTAGAAGATCGAAGGTAGCCCATAATGAGCGAAGTTCGTCGTTAATGTCTAACACTTCGATATCTTCCGTATGAGGCAAAGCCTAAAAATATGATAAACAAATTTTCATTGATAAATGTACATAAGCACAAAGCTTTACATAGTCAAAAATCCTAAGATATATCTAAACCTGTGGATTCGGAGGAGGCTGACTACTTGAAGCTTGGGTCCGAGCTTGCTTCTGGCGTTGTCCTTCATCGATCCAGGCCTTGATCGCAGAGCGACCTTCGGCTCTCCATGAAGTTTGGAAGGCTCGTCAGGCAGCAGCCACACGTTTGGAAGGAGTCAGAAGCTGCTCGTCGTCGAAGGTAATTGGGCCCTCTCCTGCACCCGGAGTTATCGATCGGCCCAGATTCTTGTAATAACGAAGTAGGCCAACAGCAGCCACTTGTCCGTAGAGTTCTCCGTAGCGAATGCCTGCTATCTTCATCTGCTTCGCTACTCCTTGAATCCTTTTCAACCGGCGCGGAAGAGAAATGTTATCATCAGAAGGAAGTGTTCCGGTAGAACCGAAGTACTCCAGAACACCTAGCAGTTGATTCATAACTTCCGCAGCTACCTTCTCGGACTTCAGCTTATCTTCGATTAGCACATCCTTCGCCGAAGTTACTTCTTCCAGAATTCCGGAAAGTCTAGCAGTCTCTGTAGTCAAGGAATTCTTTTGGTTCAAAAGCTGGCTAGCTTCCTCTTGAAGTCTGACAAGCTCGGTCCCCGCAGTAGCGTGCTCCACCCGCATTCTTTCAATTTCTGCTCGAAGCACAATTCTTTCTGCTTCGAGCTCCTTATTCGCAGCCTCCAAACTTTGTCTGGCCCTGCGCTCTGTTGACACTATACTATCCATCTGAACCACTCGGCCTTCGGAAATAGTGAGATTCCGTTGAAGAGTTTCGTTTTCCTCTAGAAGGCGAGTGATTTCTCGTTCATTTGATATATTCGCAGCTCGGGGCAAGACTGTTTGCTGCGGAAAGAAAAAATCAAGGTAAGAAATTATTTGTATGTAAACTTAATGTTATTTCACAGATGCTTCGTACCTGGTAGGCTGCGCGCTCCATAGCAGCGTTAATGTGACACCCCAAATTTTCAAAACAATAAAAGCATTATTAAATTCAATTTCTTGGAATTTATATTTCTGAAAATACTTTTAATACTCTTTTATACCCTTTTGAACTGCAACATAGAGTAGATAGCCAAACCAGGAGCTGAAAATTTTTGCATAGACTCCCAAGGCCAAGAAATGTTTTTGAGAATTTTTACAAATTTTTACCCACTTTGGAAATGCCCCAAAAGATTTAAACCATTTTCTACAATTATTTTAATCAGAAAACCTTGGAAAACAGTAATGGGCTCCCCTCCCTCCATTCTCCCTCTCCCGGCCAGCCCAGCCCACTCCACCCGCGCGCTCGGACTAACAACCGGACCCCACCTGTCAGCGACCACTCCTCTCTTCGCGCGCGCGCCCGACGCCTCGACCCCGCCTGTCAGTCCCCTCTCTCGCGCGCTCGCACCCGCTGACCACCTTGGCCCACCTGTCGGACCCGTCTTCCCCGCGGGATCCGCCCCCAAATCCCTCCCCCCACCGGCCAAAACCCTAGCCCTCCTCGGATTCGCTCTCGCCGGCCCCCTCACCCTAATTACTCGACAGCATTGATTTCCCCGCGCTCCCCCGACCGTTTCCCCCTTTATTTCACCGCGTCATCGCCCCCGGATTGGCGCTCGCATGCACGGCAGGAGCTCGCCGGCGTTGAAGAGAGCTTTTACTCCCGGCCTCCCTCGATTACGCCCCCTCTGCCCCCGCCGACGACCCTATATAAACCGCCTGGCCGTCCGCGTTATGCCCCTACGCCCAATCGCTGCGAGAACCAACAGAGCCCTTGCATTTCCCATTTTTGCGCACCACCGTCGCCCTCGCCCCAGCCGTCGCTCGCCGTCGCCGGAGTACCCCTCCCTCCTCGCCGACCGCACCACTGCAACCGCACGGACCTCACCGACCTCGGCCACCACTTCGTCGACGACGAACCTCGCCAGATCGCCGTCCCCGCCGAGGAACCGAGAACCTTCGCCGCCACCGCTCGTCGCCGGCCTCACCCCGTCGACCCCGGACCACCGCAAGGGTACCCTTTTGCTCCCCTCGGTACCCCCTTTCCGTTTTTAGTCCTATCTAGACTAGATAACCCTCGACCTCGCCGGAATCGCTCGCCGTCGCATCGCTGGAGTCGGGGAAGAAGGGGTACTTTACCCCCCCGACACGCACTGTGCCGGATTCAATCTTGGCCGTGCGATCCAGATCCAAAGCTTAGGATTAAATCATCTGTTCGGTTTAATCCGGGCCGTCGGATCCGAGTGAAGCGGTACGGTGCGATCTCACGCGTTCGTTTTCATTTAAAACCAGCGTGCGATCTCATGCGTCCACGTAGTACCCCTTCGAACGTTTTAATCCTGGCCGTTCGTGGTCACTTACGCGCCCCGCCTCGCCCTCGCGCATCGGATCTGGATCCGACGGTCCAGATCGACCCGGCGCACACGCACAGTGCGCAGGTTCACCGTGAGCCTGGCTCACCGTGGACCCGAGGGATTTAAAATTTGAAAATAAATTCCAGAAAATGTTTAAAACTTGTAAAATTCATATCTGGAGCATTTGAACTCTAAAAATTGCCATTCCAATTTCAGAAAATCCATAATATTATTCTCTACATGTTTATGCAATAAAAACAGTAGGGTTACTTTCACTATTTCATGTTTATTTAAATGAACATTTAAATACCCTAGGGTTAAAAATGTAAGTTTAATTATTTAAATTCCAGTGAAGTTTATATTCATTTATTTTCTGTTGATAGGAACAAAACACTAAGTTTTCTATGAAGCTTTCATTTTAAATTTATTAGAGAACATAAAATGAGGATAACCCCTTTTAAAACCCCTTTCTAAAAAGGACTACTTTTTAAATTCCTTTAAAATTCATTTTTGAGATAAACCACAGAATCTTAACAATGGAAATTATTTCATTTTTATTTTTAATCAAACCAACTGTAACTTATGTGCTTATAATGTATTGTTATATTATTTGATTGAATGTGTTCTTCTTGTTTTACTTTATTATATTAAAAAGACTACGACGTCGCCGAGGAGCCGGAATACTTCCCGGAAGTCCCTCCTTCGCCTTTCGCTGAACAAGGCAAGTCACCAAACCAATCTTTTGAGCATGTTGAACCCATGTTTGATTAAACTATCGCTAAAACACATAGGTTATATATGCATTAGTCAAATGAACCCTTACATTATATTTATTTAGGATCCCCCGACCTTGATGTGCAACCCAAGCCATGCTATCTCGCCTAACCTCCCTGTCACCATATGATCAATGATGTTAGCTAGTGTCCAATGTATTGACACGATCGCTATAGGATAAAAATGAGTCGTAGCAAAATGGTTCTATTATATGATCCCCGTTACTTCTTCTCTTTGGAAATTCTGTTGGTGATAAGTTATGGTTGTGAGTGTATGCATGGTGGGTTCCGGGTGCAAGCTAGGGCATTAGTCGGTAGCACCCGGGGCACTATAAGGACCGGTCTGAGGGATCCGTTGCAATACACTTACGTACTAACCACAAGTCTAGTGGGTAAGTCCTAACTGAGGTATGGGTTGTTCCAAAACGAGGCCACCATTTGGAGATGGGTCAAGTTGCACCTGCGGGTGACTTGTACCAATGTGGCGCAAAAGGGGGTGCGACGTTAGCCGGGATGCGGCCCGGCGCGCCGGCGAAACCTAGAGCGGGTGGTTATCGCTTGGAACATCTCATATTGAGGTTTTGGCACGAGTTCCCGTGAAATGGGTCATCTCGTTTGGGATGAGTGTGTGCCTTGTGGGTACAGTAGTACATCTCTGATGAGAGTCTAAAATCTTTTCGAAAATCCGAGCCCACGGTCAAGGGCGGGTTGCGTGACATCCCCCAGTTAGTTTACTTTGAATATGTATGTGCATGATGGATTGACATGTAAGGACCGTTGAGCGAGGTGGGGCTGACTGTACTCCTCGAGTTAGTTGATGATGTTCATGTTTACTTTCCGCATGATTAAAATATGATTACACTAAATGCAATAACTGAAACTGTACTATTCCGCAATGTTAGCCATTACCCTTCCTTGTTTATTATCCTGCATTATTACTTGCATTTGCGGTGGCTTGTTGAGTACTTTTTGTACTCATACCCGTTGGACCCCACAGAGAATGCTTACTTTGAGGACGGTCTGGAGTAGCGACCCAGTCGAGAAGAAAGATCCTGAAGAAGATGTTCGTCATGCCGCTGTTTAATTATTTTATTACTGTTTTTACTAAAACTTTGATGTAATAAATATGGTCTGCGTACCATGGATATTGTCGTATGTACGTTGTCGCATGATGAACCTCTTGTATTATTGTTTTTCTATGGAAATTCAATAATGTCTCGATTTGTTAAATCGGGGCGCCACAAGATGGTATCAGAGCCGACTCGACTGTAGGAAGCCAAACAGACCCGCCTAGCCATTAGCCACAGGAAATTGTTTCTCGAAAATCTACTTCATAAACTTTGTTCCTCTCCTCACTTTTATTCAACTTGCTGTTTTGTAGATGCCTGTTTACCAAGTCCACAGCTACTGCCGCCACTACGAGGGCTTCGTCCGGGAGCTCCGCATGATGCTCACCTTCCTCGGGTTCCTCTTCGAGCCCAAATTCCAAGGAGTGTACCCCGACGAGTTCGCCGGGCCTTGCGACGTCTCCCTCACCGTCCACGGCTCCGGAGAACACCTGCCGCCCTACACCACCGCACTTGGAGGCCCGACTTTCGACGTCGCATGCCAACGAGTCACCCTCCAGGCCCTCATGGAGCTGAGGATGATCTACGACGATCGTCTTCAGAACTCGTCCTTCCGGCTCGTGCCGAAGCGTACTCCCGGAGCCCACCGTAGCATCTACCTCGGAGTTCACTCCGTGCGTGATCCGGTCATGGCCCGGCAGTCGCGTCTTCTGCAGGCCATGGATGATCTCCACACCGAGGCGGTGCTCGACGCCGACGAGCACCATGAGGCGGTTGAGTTCCTTCGTGAAGAAACGAAGAACTTGATCCAGCAGAATGGTGAGTTGCAGCGCAAGATTATGCAGCTGCAGAAGGATATAGCGGAGATGGTTCCTCTTCTTCCAAGGAAGAAGAAGCCCATCCGTGAGCCCCTCCCTCGCCCCAAGAGGATCCCGCCACGACCCTCCCCCGCCAGGCCCTCTACCAGCGCCCCTACACCACGCCCCGGCCTCGTCTCCGACTCCATCATCGAGAATTTTCTCGAGCCCACCATCTCTATGGAGCCGCGCACTCGTGGTTCCGAGAGCACGGAGACTGCCTCCGGTGGCGAGTAGGCGTTAGGAGACGCTACTTAAATAAAAATCATAATTTTGTATGTGGTGCCGTCTGCAACGAGTTGGGTTGTAGATGGAATAAGATCTTGGATGTAATGAACTATTTATGCCACTCTATATATTTATGTGCTTGGTATTTTTGGGTGTATTATTGTTTCGTCATCTTTGTTTTATCACTATGTGTATTCAGAAGATGGCCGACCACCAGAACACTGGTTCTAACAATGGAGCAGGAGGAAGCCGTGATGCGCCCGAGGGTGTTGTACCCAACTGGGGTGCAATGGGCCCGCGTCACTCTGGGTCGCCTTCCGCCAACCACCCCACCTTGGCGGAGATGATGGCGAATCAGAACCACCTGATCACCGCCCTCCTCACCCAAATGCAGAACCAACAGGCTCAGTTTGACCGTCTGCAGAACGGGTGAGGAGCCATGCTGAATAGCGTGGGCCTCATGGCTCTAGAAGTGATGAGTCATTGTCAACGATAGTCAACGAGGACTGAAGAAAAGAAGAGATCTGCTGTTTCATGGGCCGCGTGTGACTCAGGTACACGGGCAGCGAGCGACTGTCGGGCAGAGGAGGCTGCGAAGTCGGGCTGGCCCAATCCGGGTGCATGGGCCAGAAGCAGTAGAAGACCCACTGGGCTGTTGACCAGGACTGACTCAGGTACACGGGCGGTGAGCGATTGCCGGGCTGAGAGAGCTGCGGAGTCGGGCCGGCCCAATCCGGGTACCTGGTGCAAAGCCGGTGGAGGCTTTGTCAGTTTCGGCGTAAAACTGACAACCGTTGATTTTGTATCCGACTGTCCAGAAGAGAAGCCGTAGTCGCTATGAAAACTTAGCTTCCGGATAAGTCATCTGTAACTCTAGGCCCATAGTCAGTCAGTCGTGTATGTAAAAATTCCTAAGGGCATTAGAGTCTTTTCCTTTATTTTTGAGTCTGTAAAAACCCTAAGGGGCTGGTAGAATATTCCTAGTGTTGGGCTGCCTATAAATAGGACCCCAATCCCTAGGGTTTGGACTACCCTTTTGTGCTGAAATCAAATCCACCCATTGGGTCACTTTGTCCCCTGTCTTCTCTCTCCTGTGTGCGCCGCCAGGGCTTCCCTCTCACTGTGTATGCATTTTTTCTTGCTCAAATCTCTTGGATGCGTAAATGCTTTGGTCCCTGGTGAATTTATTGCTTGCATTTTGTTTGGTTTGGGGAGTTATTGCCCTGGCTACGAGCGGGTGAATTTTATTCTTGAGGTGAAGGTTCTTCTGGTGCTTCTGTTCTTCACGAACTGAGTACTAGTTCTTGCTGTTGCAAGTAGTACTGCTTTACTGTAGCTACAGTGTTCTGCAGCAGCTTTTCACCTTCTATTGCCCAGCTTTTTGATCGAAGCTGACAGTCTCTTTTACCTTTTTCTGAGTGTGTCTAGCGAAGCTCGGTTCTGTGCGAAGCTCCTTAACTCCGTGAGGCAGGCTCCGATCGAACATCTTTAAAGGCTTCGCTCAGACTTCGAACCTAAATCTTTGCGTCCTGTGTGGCTAGCTTCAAAGTATTTTCTAAACGGACAGCATCGCATACTTCGATCGACAGTGCAAAGGTACTCCGGCCCTAGCTGTTCGAAGTTCACACTTCGTTTAGTCTCGGAGTTGTCATCGAAGTTTGCCCTTCCACTTAGCTTCGCATTGTTTTCTTGGTAGCCTGTCACCCTTCGCTTCTTTGTTCGGAGCTTGTTCTCTTCGCAGATAAAGCTGTGGGCTTCGGACTTGTTTTTCTGTCACGTGACAGACTTCGCTTCTTTGTTCGAAGGTTGTCTGTTTGTGTTTTGTGTTCGAAGGTTCAGCTTCGGCACTGGTTTACTTCGCTCCGAAGCTCGTAACTTGAAGTTGCGTTCGAAGTCTTGTCTTCGAAGTGCTTACTTCGAACCAAGCTCCGGCACTGTTTTTACTTCGCTCCGAAGTACACTTCGCTTCTTACTACTTCGAACTAGGCTAGACAGTGACACCTTCGGCATTTCGGACAGACTCCGTCATCAACCTCCGAAGCAGACCTCGACGTGCGAAGGGGGCTTCGCCAAGTTTCGAACAGGAGACAAATTTGGACAGTAACTTCTCTTTTCATTTTATACATACTTAGATCATTTCATTGAGAAGTTTAGGCCTGTTACAAATTGTTCATCTGCCTAGTTGCACCACTTTAGTTTTACACTGTTTATCTTCAGTTGCTTCTAGGTTAGAAACCTTTAGACTTAGGCCTTCTGTTTATTTTCTGCTGCTTAGTTGTTTGAGGTGCGTTGGGTATTGGGAACAGGCCATTGATTCGAAAGAATTTTTAAGGCGCCCATTCACCCCCCCTCTGGTCGCTACTTTCGGTCCTACAAGTGGTATCAGAGCGAGGTTAGGGTTTTTCCATACCTTAACCGGTTCTAAACCCCAGTAGTGACTATGACGTCTCCAGGCAAGGTCCCGTCCTTGGAAGCCTATGGCTATAATTATTGGAAGACTCGCATGCGAGCCTATCTCATGAGCCAGGGTTCGGACATATGGGACATTTGCGTTCACACCACATTTGTCATTTTGCCAGTTACTGAGCAAGGTACTGCTGGTATCATTGCTCAGCATCTGAGCAACAGTAAGGCTGTGAACATTTTATTTTCTGGTTTAGGTCCCACTGAGTTTGAGCGTGTGAGTCATCTCTCCACTGCGAGAGAGATCTGGGCTACCCTCAAGGCACACCATGAGGGAACAACACAGGTCAATGCTCGGCTCTATCAGACCTACCGGCGTGAATATGAGAATTTCACACAGAAGCCGTGTGAATCTGTTGAGGCTTTGTTTGGTCGCTTTCAGTCGATCATTAACAAGCTTCGGGACAACAAGGCTGAGGGTGCTCAGTTAGTCTCAGATCATGAGTAGGCGCTCAAGATTCTTCATACCTTGGACCCAAAGATCTGGGAGATCAAGGTATCATCTATCGTTGAGAGTACTTCATACGATACCTTGACCATTTCTGAGTTATTTAGCAAGCTAAAGGCCACTGAGGTAGATATCCAGTTGAGATCAAATCTCACTGACTCTGGATCAAAATCCCTGGCCCTTGCTACACCTTCTGTTGATCCCTCTGCTGTGAGCTGTGCTGGGCTCTCTTTGATGTCTATCACTGAGGACCAGCTTGAGTTGTTGGGAGATGATGATTTGTGTCTCTTTAACAACCGGGTGCGTCGTGTCTATGATAAAAGAATGTTCAAAAGACACGGCACAAAATCCGGATGCTTTGAATGTGGTGATCCAGGACACTTCATCGCCGACTGCCCCAAGCGCAGTGGATACAAGAAGGGCACCGGCAACAGCTTCCACGACCCCGGCAAGCATGAGAGCCCCTCCTTCACCAAGGGCAAGCCGAAGACCCGGTTCTTCAAGAAGGCCCTGAAGGACTACCGGCGAGAGAACAAGAAGCGCGACAAGGCCTTCTTCGCCGAGATGGAGAAGAGCTACTCCAAGAGATCCACATCTTCTTCCTCTTCATCGAGCTCAAGTGATGAGGAGATTACCATCAAGAAGGGGAAGGACAAGGATGATCCGGCGGGCCTCTGCTTCATGGCCTTCGGAGACAAGCCGAAGAGCCACTCACGCCAGCGCCGAAGATCCCGCAAGAGCTTTTGCTCAATGGCTCTTGGGGATAGAGAAGAAAAGAGCTCCTCCGATGACTCCGACGATGACGACGATAAGGTATCATCCTACGAGCGCGAAATAGTTGATTTACTTGAGAGCAATCGTCAGGAGTTGAGATATCGGGAAAAACTGCTTAGGGGGGCTAAGAAAAGGATAGACGAGTTAGAGAGTGAGCTTGCCGTAGCCAACGGTAGAATTGAAAGTCTATCTTCTTCCCCTTGCTTGGGTGATAGCAGTGAGTGCCCGAAGTGTGAGGTGCTTCTGTGTGACCTGTCGACTCTGAAGTCCAGGTACACAGAAAGGGTTGATGAGAGGGACGCTTTGGCCACTGAGCTTGAAAGCGCTCAGCTGGAGCTGAAAGATGCTCAGGCCACTGTCGTCGTACCCTGTGTTGATTGCCCATCTCATCTAGCTGCCTTAGCTGAGCTGAAATCCAAGAGCAATGAGCATTTGGGTGATTTAGAGAGGTTGAGAGCTGAGCTTGCCCAGACTAGGCTAGAGCTTGAGACATTGTCAGTTCCACCCACTGTCTGTGAGAACTGCCTGTCTCTTAGAATGGAGTTGATTAAGCTAAAAGCCAGAAAGTCTGTCGAAGTAGAGAGTGAGTGTGAGACCTGCTTGTCTCAGGTGGAGGTTCTAGCTTCCTTGAGAGAGGAGCTAGCTGATTCTCAGAATGAGAACTTTTACCTCCGTTCTATCCTGAGTTGGATCAGTGCCAGGGAGCCACAGCTTGGCATGATGATCCAGCAGTTCAAGAGGCAGGATGGGTTTGGGGTAGGTTACACCTACACCAAGGCTGACTTTGAGAGTGCCATCAGCGGGGCAGTGGAGTAGAGTAAAATGACTCCAGAGCAGAGGTATCCCAAGACTCACTCCACTGAGTCTTCCCAGGCTTGTCAGCCCAAGAATGGAGTGATTCATGAGCCACCTAAAGCTCCACCCAAGAAACCTATCTGGATCCCAAAGCCCAAAAATCTCCACACTTCTCTTGACTCTCTTCCTGGACCCTCTCAGCCCAAGAAGACAACACCAATCACCACTAAGCCCAAGAACCCCAAGCCTCAACTACATCCCAAGAAGCCTACCTATCATTGTGAGTATTGTCAGAGAGACGGGCATCTTGCGGAGTTTTGCTTCAGGAGGAAGCGGGTTGAGAGAGCAGAGAGGGCTCGTAGTGATCAGGAGCAGTTCTACCAGCAGGGTGGTAGACTGCGAGTTCCTCGGCGCGGGGAGAGGCTGGAGGCCAGGCCGCGTCGTGTAGGTGGTGGTAGAGGAGACGGTTTTCCTACCCGTGCTCCAGTTGGTGGTGTTCGTTCCGGCAGAGTTCCAGACCGAGTTGGCTACGGTTCTGGACCTCGTGGCCGTAGGGTTAGGAAGAACCATGGACCGCGCTTTGAGCCGTGTTTTGGTCCAAACTCTTTTGATGATTTTCGCTTTCCATCTTTTGAGCAGATGGCTCGACACTGGTTTAGCTCTTTTGCTAAACCTGGTGCCGGACCATTTGCTCCCACTTACAGACATTGATTGTGCAGGACCGGGGACTGGAGGATGTTTGGATCATGGACTCAGGATGCTCTCGCCACATGACGGGACATCGCAGATGGTTCTCCAGTCTCACTCCCCCGAGCTCCAAAGAGTACATTACATTCGGGAACAGCGGTCAAGGGAAAGTAAGTGGCATAGGCTCAATCAGCATCTCAGACCATTTCTCTTTAAAGAATGTTGCTTTGGTTAAAAATCTTTACTTTAATTTAATCTCTGTGTCGCAACTTCTTGAGGATGGTTTGGAAGTGCGTTTTAAGAAGGGAAATTCTTCTGTGGTTGATTCTAGAGGGTCTTTGGTTTGTCAGATTTTACCCTTCGGTAAAGTTTTTCGAATTGACTTCTCTAGTTCTTTTGGCCCTTCTCGCTGTTTGATTGCTGGATCTTCTTCTGAGCTCTGGAAGTGGCATAGGAGGTTAGGTCATTTGAGTTTTGATCTGCTAGTCAGGTTAAGCTCTATGGACCTCATCCGAGGATTGCCCAAGCTAAAGATGGAGAAGGATCTAGTTTGTCATCCCTGTCGTCATGGAAAAATGGTTGCCGCTTCTCACTCACCTGTGACTCAGGTGATGACTTCGTATCCAGGCGAGCTTTTACATTTGGACACTGTAGGTCCAGCTCGGGTACGCTCAGTCGGTGGGAAATGGTATGCACTTGTGATTGTTGACGACTTTTCTCGTTTCTCGTGGGTTTTCTTTTTGGAGTCTAAGGATGAAACTTTTCAATTTGTCCATGACCTGATTTTGAAGCTGAAGAATGAGAACAATGGTCGGATGTGAGCAATTCGCTCTGACAACGGCTCTGAGTTCAAGAACTCTCAGTTCGTCAGCTTCTGTGGTGATCAGGGTCTGGACCATCAGTTTTCTTCTCCTTACACTCCCCCACAGAACGGCGTTGTGGAACGAAAGAACCGCACGCTAGTTGAGATGGCCAGGACGATGCTCGATGAGCACAGGACTCCTAGGCGTTTTTGGGCTGAAGCCATGAACACGGCTTGCTATCTGGCCAACCGCATTTTTCTTAGAGCTTACATTGGTAAGACATCATATGAGTTGCGGTTTGGCAGACAGCCCAAGGTGAGCCACTTGCGAGCGTTTGGCTGCAAGTGCTTTGTGCTCAAAAAGGGAGGGCATTTGGACAAATTTGAGTCTCGTTGCTGGGATGGTGTTTTTCTTGGTTATGCATTGCATTCTCGAGGCTTCCGTGTTTGGAACCTCGAATCCCAGCTGCTTGTCGAGACGTGTGAAGTTTCATTTGATGAGTCCTTGCCTTCTTTGAATCCTTCTTTTGAGCTTTCTGGTGATGATGAGCTCGGAGAGTCCATCTTCGAGGAAGATGAGGATACTCCAGCTGCTGTTGAGGGCGGGCCTTCTGCATCCCCCGCAGAGCCCACACCTTCTGTGACTTCGACTGATGATGAGGGCGGACCTCTGATCACTTCTTCCACTTCGATCGAGCCCCCTCAGTCGAGTCCAGAGGTGCCAGCTGCTGACTCCGGTGAGGTGACTTCAGATCACCAGGGAACCCGAGCAGTTCAGCGTGATCACCCCTCAGAGCTCATCATTGGTGATTTGACTGAGAGAACTTTGCGTTCTTCTGCCTCTCTTGCTGTGTTTGCTGAATCTGCATTTGTTGCATCTTTTGAGCCCAGAGACATTTCTCATGCTCTTTCTGATTCTAATTGGATTAATGCTATGCAAGAAGAGCTTGAGAATTTTGTCCGCAATCGGGTTTGGACATTGGTTGAGCCGCCACCAGGATGCAACCCCATAGGCACCAAGTGGGTATTCAAGAACAAACAAGGTGAAGATGGGGTTGTGGTGCGCAACAAGGCTCGACTAGTTGCCCAGGGTTATTGCCAGAAGGAAGGTATTGACTTTGAAGAAACCTTCGCTCCTGTGGCCCGTCTTGAGTCCATTCGTATTCTTCTAGCTTTTGCCGTTTCCAAGGGTTTTAAGCTTTTTCAAATGGACGTTAAGAGTGCTTTTCTGAACGGGTTCATAGAGGAGGAGGTTTATGTTAGGCAACCCCCCGGTTTTGAGAACCCTAAGTTTCCTCGACATGTTTTTAAGTTGCATAAAGCTTTATACGGGTTGAAACAAGCCCCCAGGGCTTGGTATGACCGGTTGAAGCAATTTTTGTTGGGGAAGGGCTTTGTGATGGGTTCTGTGGACAAAACTCTTTTCTTGCTCAGAGATGCTTCAGATTTTTTAGTTGCTCAGATTTACGTGGACGATATTATCTTTGGCGGTACTACTAATTCTCTTGTGTCCAAGTTTTCTGAGCAGATGCACAGTGAGTTTGAGATGAGCCTCATGGGTGAGCTTAAGTACTTTTTAGGGCTCCAGATCAAGCAGACCAAGGACGGCACTTTCATCCACCAAGGTAAGTACACTCGTGATATGCTTAAGAAATTTGACTTTGGTGGTGAATTGAAGCCGCAGATGACCCCGATGGGTACTTCTGGGGGTTTGGACAAGGACGAGAGCGGTGTCAAGGTCAATGAGAGAGAATTTCGAGGGATGATCGGTTCGCTGTTGTACTTGACGGCAACAAGACCGGACATACAGTTCGCCGTGGGACTTTGCGCGCGTTTTCAGTCTTCACCACGCGCATCTCACCGGCAGGCTGTCAAGCGCATTTTCAGGTATCTCACCTATGCGCCTGATCTTGGTCTTTATTATTCAGCATCATCATCACTTGATTTATCTGGCTTTTCGGACGCCGACTTTGGTGGGTGCCGGTTGGATCGCAAGTCGACTTCCGGTACTTGCCAGTTTCTTGGTTCTTCCCTTGTATCTTGGTCTTCTCGAAAGCAATCTGGAGTTGCTCTTTCGACCACAGAGGCTGAGTATGTAGCTGCTGCTAGCTGCTGCTCACAGTTGGTTTGGATGATTTCTACTCTACGAGACTTTGGGTTATTCTTTCCTACCAGGGTTCCATTGTTTTGCGACAGCACTAGTGCTATTAGTGTAGGGAAAAACCCGTGTCTTCATTCAAAAACCAAACATATTGATGTGCGCTTTCACTTCTTGCGGGATCAATATGAGAAAGGTGTCATTGACCTTATTCATGTTGATACCCATCATCAGTTGGCTGACATTTTCACCAAACCCCTAGATCAATCTACTTTTGAGCGTTTACGAGGGGATTTGGGTGTTGTGTATCCTTTCTAGGATATTTTGCGTCAGTTTTCTTTCTTTTTTACTCTTTTCTTGAGTCCTTTTGTGTGTGTTCATATCATACATATTCACATATCACACGTTTGAGCTTGCTTCTGTTATATGATTGAACTGCTTTACTTATTCTAGTGGGTACATGCTTTTGATTACATGTCAATGATCATGCTTTGACTCAGTTCGCTTGATATGTCTGATATCTGTCATATGCATGGCTTTTACGCTTTCAACTTAAAAAATGATCACCATTGCTTCTGGTAACTAGCATGTGTAGGCTGAGTGCTTTTGCTATCTGTTGCATGCCTTGTAGCCGTTTCATCACATAGATGCGGATATGCAACTTGGACATCTTTATGCTTTAACATGGAAAATGTGTTATAAAAATGATAAAAATCAAAAATGAATGAAAATTCCATGCCTTTTTATGCTTAAGTTGAAAAGATCCAAGTGGGTTTGCTTTGTCGCATTATATTGTTCTGGACTGCTTACCATAGCACTTTGGTATGAACTAGGACAGTGTGGTGTATGTCAAGACCAATGTCTTAAGCTTCTAATGGCCCAGCTCTGGCCTAGGCTTGACTTGGTCGGTTAGCATAAGGTTTGACATGCAAATAACCCTTGGCAAAAATGACAAAGGAAAATGAAAAAGCCTGAACTTTAAAAGATAACAAGTTTGCTGAAGCCTGTTGTTTTGAACAATGCTTATCTTGGTAGATATCAGCTAGCTTCTGCATCTCATGCTTTACCTTGCTTGTTTACTAGAAAATGTGGTGATGCTTTTGTTTGCAAAAACTGAAAAATGCGTGCTAAATGACTTTTTTTTAGATATCATCTCTTGCACTGATCATGCCATGTGTCTTAGACAGTATCTCTTTTGCTATACCTGTTAGATACTGTATTTGCTAGTCAATCATATCTGAGAAGCATGCTTTCTACACTCCACCTGCACCCCAGTTGCATTCACTGCATATTTTGAGGGGGAGTTACTTTTCAGGGGGAGTCTGTGTCTCTTTTGAGTGCTTGATGAGTTCACTTGTCAACAAGGGGGAGAAAATTTGGGATCAGAGTTTAAGGGGGAGTTCTTACTCTGTTGATATCCTTATTGTTCTGAAATCACACTCATCTTGAGCTTTTACGTTTTGGTTAACCATAATGACCGTTTCTTGCTTTTGGTTGGCTTTTGGTCATTAGGGTTAAACTTTTACCTTATTTTTCTTCTTCTTTGTTTCCTTGTGTTTTGTTTTCGTGTTTCCACATTTGTTCGCAGGTGCTGAAGAGCTGAAGAAGAGGAGTGTTGACAATGCACTCATCAAGGGGGAGATTGAGGAGCCATGCTGAATAGCGTGGGCCTCATGGCTCTAGAAGTGATGAGTCATTGTCAACGATAGTCAACGAGGACTGAAGAAAAGAAGAGATCTGCTGTTTCATGGGCCGCGTGTGACTCAGGTACACAGGCAGCGAGCGACTGTCGGGCAGAGGAGGCTGCGAAGTCGGGCTGGCCCAATCCGGGTGCATGGGCCAGAAGCAGTAGAAGACCCACTGGGCTGTTGACCAGGACTGACTCAGGTACACGGGCGGTGAGCGATTGCCGGGCTGAGAGAGCTGCGGAGTCGGGCCGGCCCAATCCGGGTACCTGGTGCAAAGCCGGTGGAGGCTTTGTCAGTTTCGGCGTAAAACTGACAACCGTTGATTTTGTATCCGACTGTCCAGAAGAGAAGCCGTAGTCGCTACGAAAACTTAGCTTCCGGATAAGTCATCTGTAACTCTAGGCCCATAGTCAGTCAGTCGTGTATGTAAAAATTCCTAAGGGCATTAGAGTCTTTTCCTTTATTTTTGAGTCTGTAAAAACCCTAAGGGGCTGGTAGAATATTCCTAGTGTTGGGCTGCCTATAAATAGGACCCCAATCCCTAGGGTTTGGACTACCCTTTTGTGCTGAAATCAAATCCACCCATTGGGTCACTTTGTCCCCTGTCTTCTCTCTCCTGTGTGCGCCGCCAGGGCTTCCCTCTCACTGTGTATGCATTTTTTCTTGCTCAAATCTCTTGGATGCGTAAATGCTTTGGTCCCTGGTGAATTTATTGCTTGCATTTTGTTTGGTTTGGGGAGTTATTGCCCTGGCTACGAGCGGGTGAATTTTATTCTTGAGGTGAAGGTTCTTCTGGTGCTTCTGTTCTTCACGAACTGAGTACTAGTTCTTGCTGTTGCAAGTAGTACTGCTTTACTGTAGCTACAGTGTTCTGCAGCAGCTTTTCACCTTCTATTGCCCAGCTTTTTGATCGAAGCTGACAGTCTCTTTTACCTTTTTCTGAGTGTGTCTGGCGAAGCTCGGTTCTGTGCGAAGCTCCTTAACTCCGTGAGGCAGGCTCCGATCGAACATCTTTAAAGGCTTCGCTCAGACTTCGAACCTAAATCTTTGTGTCCTGTGTGGCTAGCTTCAAAGTATTTTCTAAACGGACAGCATCGCATACTTCGATCGACAGTGCAAAGGTACTCCGGCCCTAGCTGTTCGAAGTTCACACTTCGTTTAGTCTCGGAGTTGTCATCGAAGTTTGCCCTTCCACTTAGCTTCGCATTGTTTTCTTGGTAGCCTGTCACCCTTCGCTTCTTTGTTCGGAGCTTGTTCTCTTCGCAGATAAAGCTGTGGGCTTCGGACTTGTTTTTCTGTCACGTGACAGACTTCGCTTCTTTGTTCGAAGGTTGTCTGTTTGTGTGTTGTGTTCGAAGGTTCAGCTTCGGAGCTTTCGGTTCTAAGTGTGTTCGAAGTTTTGTCTTCGAAGTGCATACTTCGAAGCAGGCTTCGGCACTAGTTTACTTCGCTCCGAAGCTCGTAACTTGAAGTTGTGTTCGAAGTCTTGTCTTCGAAGTGCTTACTTCGAACCAAGCTCCGGCACTGTTTTTACTTCGCTCCGAAGTACACTTCGCTTCTTACTACTTCGAACTAGGCTAGACAGTGACACCTTCGGCATTTCGGACAGACTCCGTCATCAACCTCCGAAGCAGACCTCGACGTGCGAAGGGGGCTTCGCCAAGTTTCGAACAGGAGACAAATTTGGACAGTAACTTCTCTTTTCATTTTATACATACTTAGATCATTTCATTGAGAAGTTTAGGCCTGTTACAAATTGTTCATCTGCCTAGTTGCACCACTTTAGTTTTACACTGTTTATCTTCAGTTGCTTCTAGGTTAGAAACCTTTAGACTTAGGCCTTCTGTTTATTTTCTGCTGCTTAGTTGTTTGAGGTGCGTTGGGTATTGGGAACAGGCCATTGATTCGAAAGAATTTTTAAGGCGCCCATTCACCCCCCCTCTGGTCGCTACTTTCGGTCCTACAACGGGGAACCCGCCCCTCGTGCACCAGCACCCGTGCCCGCTCCGCAACTCTCCGAGTCTCTGCGCGTGCGCCCGCCCATCTTCTCGAGCACCACCAACCCGATGGAGGCCGGAGATTGGCTTCGCACCATCGGAAAGAAGCTCGACCTCCTCCCCTGCACCGACCGGGAGCGGGTGGCCTTCGCCACTCACCAGCTCCAGGGTCCCGCCGCTGAATGGTGGGAAAACTACCGTGAGTCCCAGCCAGAGGGCCACGTAGTGACTTGGGCGGAGTTCACCATCGCCTTTTGTGCTGCCCACGTCCCCGCCGGTGTTATCGCGGTAAAACAGCAGGAGTTCCGCGACCTGCAGCAAGGCAACAGGACCGTCATGGAGTACCTCCATGAGTTCAACCGCCTCGCCCGCTACGCGCCGGAGGAAGTGCGCACCGACGCCCTCCGCCAAGCCAAGTTCCTCAGGGGACTTAAGGATGAGCTGTCCATCCAGCTCGTCACCGCCGACTTCGCCGACTTCCAACGGCTAGTCAACAAAGCGCTCATCCAAGAGACTGAGCAGAATAAGCTGGAGCTCAAGAAGAGGAAAATGATCGCCTTCAAGCATCAGCAGGCGAACTCTCAGAGGCCCCGCTTCGTCCCTCCGCCACCAGCGCCTGCCTACCATCCTCGGCCCGCCTACAGGCCGCCTCACGCCGCCGGTGGATTCAACGCCGGGCACCCTCACCCCGCTCCACCAGCTCCGGTCGCTCAGCCGACACCAGCCGCCAAGGCTACGATCTTGAAGGATCGCCAAGGAAGGCCGGTAGTCTGCTTCAACTGCCGCAAGGAAGGGCACTATGCACACCAGTGTCCCCACCCCAAGCAAGCCCAAGGCGCGGCACCCAACCAGGCAGTTCGTGCCCGCGTCAACCACATCAGCGCGGAAGAAGCTCAGGAGGCTCCTGAAGTCGTGCTCGGTACGTTTACTGTGAATTCCGTACCGGCCGTCATATTATTTGACTCTGGAGCAACCCACTCCTTCATCTCGGAAAATTTTGTGAAGACAAACGAACTGGACGTGCTCCCTCTACCCATTCCCATGGTGATTGCCACCCCCGGCAATAGGACCTCAGCCCGCTTATACAGCCCTAAGGTTCAAATTGACATCCAAGGAATACTGTTTCGGGCCGAGCCCGTCCTCATCCAATGCACCGGACTCGACCTTATACTGGGGATGGATTGGTTGATGAAGCACAAGGGAGTGTTCGACTGTGCCAACAAGTCCGTCACGGTGACCAACCCTGAAGGCGCAGCCGTCACCTTTCGGATGACCAGTCGCGAACCACTCGGAGCATCCCTTCGCTCAATAGCTCTTGAAGAGGTACCTATAGTCAAGGAGTTTGCGGATGTCTTCCCTGAAGACCTACCCGGAATGCCTCCCAAACGGGACATCGAATTCAGGATCGAACTTGTCCCCGGGACCACTCCAATCTCCAAGCGCCCGTACCGGATGGCCGCTAATGAACTAGCTGAAGTCAAGAGCAACATCGAAGACCTAGAGCAAAAAGGGTATATTCGGCCAAGTACCTCACCCTGGGGTGCACCGGTTATATTTGCCATGAAGAAGGACAAGACAGGGAGGATGTGTGTGGACTATAGAGCCTTGACCGACGTAACCATCAAGAACAAGTACCCATTGCCTCGGATCGACGACCTGTTCGATCAGCTGAAAGGATCCTCGGTGTTTTCCAAGATTGACCTCAGGTCAGGTTATCACCAGTTGAGGATTAGAGAAGAAGACATACCCAAGACTGCCTTCACCTCCCGCTATGGACTCTACGAGTACACCGTGATGTCGTTCGGACTCACGAATGCCCCGGCCTTTTTCATGAACATGATGAACAGTGTATTCATGGAGTTCTTGGACAAGTTCATCGTGGTATTCATCGACGATATCCTCGTTTACTCCAAGACCAAGGAAGAACACGAGACTCACCTCCGTCTGACCCTCGGAAAGCTAAGGGAGCAGCAACTGTACGCCAAGTACAGCAAATGTGAATTTTGGTCGTCTGAGGTGAAGTTCCTTGGCCATGTTATATCTGCCGGAGGAATAGCAGTGGACCCAACCACCGTTGAAGCGGTAACCAACTGGCTGCAGCCCACAACGGTGACCGAGATCCGGAGTTTTCTCGGATTGGCCGGATACTACCGCCGGTTCATCGAGAACTTTTCCAAGATCGCCAAGCCTATGACCAGACTTCTGCAGAAGGAAGTAAAGTTTGAATGGACCCCCGACTGTGAAGAGAGCTTCCAAACCCTCAAGGAGAAGTGGCATATCAACTTGAACTGCCTCCATCCTTGGCAGGAGTTCATGATGTGTTCCATGTCTCTCAGCTGAAGAAGTGCCTCCGTGTACCCACCGAACAAGCCGACCTTTAGCAGGTTAATGTCCAAGAAGACTTGACCTACATAGAGAAACCCGTCAAGATCTTGGAAACCAAGGAGAGAGTAACCAGGAGTCGCGTGGTTCGCTTCTGCAAAGTTCAATGGAACAACCATCCTGCCGAAGAAGCCACTTGGGAAAAGGAAGACGAACTGAAAGCCCAATATCCCGAATTATTCGAGTAACGTTCCAATCTCGAGGACGAGATTCTTGTAAGGGGGATAGGTTTGTGACACCCCAAATTTTCAAAACAATAAAAGCATTATTAAATTCAATTTCTTGGAATTTATATTTCTGAAAATACTTTTAATACTCTTTTATACCCTTTTGAACTACAACATAGAGTAGATAGCCAAACCAGGAGCTGAAAATTTTTGCATAGACTCCCAAGGCCAAGAAATGTTTTTGAGAATTTTTACAAATTTTTACCCACTTTGGAAATGTTGGGGGAAAATATCTCATCTTCAGGGTTATTGCCGAACAACATAAAGGCAGACAGCAGATTCGAAGGTTCCCAGACGATCAACTTCGAAGATACCCGGAACCAAGTTCGAAGTTCGAAGATAGGCATTGGTTCGGAGTACATCTTCGAACTAAGGCCCTCAGAGATCTTTTCTGCCAGCTAAGATGGAAGACTTATCTTCTTTCTCATTAGATTAGTCTTTTACCATTTTAGCCCTATTAAGGGAACCGAATAGTTTCCACTATGTCGGTTGTAATAGAGGGGTAAATAGGTCTTTTCCTTAATGTTTGGGCCTATAAATACCCCCCATTTCACCCTGTAATAGGGACCGAATACAAGTTATTCAATACACACATTCGAACTACTCTAAGCTATTATCCTTTTGGAGGCTTAGAACAGTTCTCTTCGCAAACACTTCGTTTGTTAGTTTCTTTTCTACAGAAACCTGTTAGCGTAATCTTTTACGCCAACAGTTGGCGCCGTCCGTGGGGAACCTAGTCCGAAAAACTTCGTTCTCTACCAATTTCTTACATCATGCCTCCTAAGCGGAGCGCACCCCGCAATCCCACTCGGAGGTCCTCTCGGATCTCCGGAGAAATACCCTTCGACACAGTTGAAGTCGGAGGTTCTTCGGCTTTCCCTCCACAAACTCCGGAAGGGGCTTCTATCCCTCGAACATACGAAGCCTCTCCGCCAACCCCTTCCATACTCCGATAGCCCGGAGTCACTTCTCCACCCTCCATCCCGATTCGAACTGATCCTACCAGTTCTCAAGACCCGGAAGGTCCTTTCGGAGGAGATGAAGATAACCTTGGGGATATGGCCACTCAAATGGCCAACCTTCAAGCTGAGGTAGCAAGGTGGCGACAAGAAGCTGCGAACAGGCTTCGCGCTCAAGCCACCCCAACTATCCCCGAAGTGCCCGAAGACGACGATCTTGGTTATCCTGAAGCCCCGGAGAATGCCTCTTACGACGATGAATCTTCGTTGCATCCTGAGCTGCAGAAGGTTCGCTTTGATCCAAAGTTTAAAACTTCGAAGCTCTGTAAGTATGCCGGAGATGAAGACCCCGGAGAGTTCGTTCGGTCTTATGCCCTAGCGATTGTGGCTAGCGGCGGAGTTAGAGACACTATGGCGAAGTGCTTCCCGTTAGCTCTTCAAGGAGTGGCATTGAGATGGTTCTGGTCTTTGAAGCCAGGATCAATCAATTCTTGGTCGCAGTTGAAGAGGAAGTTTATAAGTAACTTTCAGGGCACCTTCGTGCCTCCTATGTCAACAGGAAGCCTTTTCCAGGTGAAACAGCTCCCCGGAGAAACATTGAGGCAATACTTTAAGCGCTTCTCTCATACGAAGTCGCAAATTCGGGGGCTGTCCACATCTTCAGTGGTTGATGCGGCTCGGGAAGGCGTCAGTCATCAAGGCCTTCTGGATAAATTGCATCGGAAGAGCATCTCCTCAGTCTCACAGTTGATGTCATACTTCGAGGAGTATGCGAGGTCAGAAGAGGGTTGGCTTCGGAGGACTGCTGCTACTTCGACTGTATTGCAAGAAGTCAAAGCAGAAGTGAAGACTTCGGCACAGCCGCAGGAACCAGTCTTCGAAGTGCAACATGATCGGAGAAGAGGGCAAAAGCACCCTCGTTCTGAAGTTTTGAATATTGCACCCCCACAGAAGTTTGCACCAAGAGCTCCACAGTCTACGGGGAACAAGACCAGCGGCTGGAGGCCGCCAGGGAAAACGGCTGGCAAGGGCCAGACCCTTTTTTGCTGTATTCATGGAGAAAATCAAAGCCATGCAACTGACACTTGCAAGGCTATCCTTACCCTAAGGGGAGAGAACTTCGGGTCGAGGCAGTACCGACCGAAGTCCAGCAACAGCGCGCCCAGACCCGGTCCAGGCTGTGGCGCGGATAGAAAATTTTGATGCTGCAAGGCACCCTCCGGTGGCCAATGTTATGCCACCTCCGAAGCAAGAAGAAGGGCAAGATAGAGGAAAAAGAGTAGTTCTCCCTATCTCCGGAGGAGGTACCCTCGGAAGCATGTCCAAGAGACAGCGAAGAGAGTACGTTCGGGAAGTAGGTCATATTGGGACTTCGTCATCTGCAGCTGCAATGCCGGAGTGGTCTCATGTTCCGATATCTTTCTCTGCGGAGGATGCGGCTGGTATTAAGTTCCCGCACGCAGATCCATTGGTTATCACTGCTGATATTGCAGGGACTGAAGTCCGAAGGGTGCTAATTGATGGAGGTAGTTCGGCAGATATCATTTTTGTGCAAGCCTTCGATCAGTTATGCATTTCCAGGAAGCATCTCCTCCCAGCGGCTCGTCCTCTGCAAGGCTTCGCAGGACCTCCGCTTGATGCACTTGGCCAGATAGGCCTGGAAGTTACCTTCGGAGAAGGTTTATTAGCCCGAACTGAAGAAGTTATCTTTGATGTGGTAGATGCCCCGTATGCTTATAATGTCATCTTCGGACGGGGCATGTTGAATCAGTTCGGAGCTGTGGCGCATCACAACTACTTGTGCATGAAGATGCCCACACAAGCAGGAGTCCTAACAATCTTCGGAGATCAAGTCATTGCTCCGGTATGGCCCATGGCCAGATGGGGTATGGATCTAATTGGTCCCTTTCCGTTAGCAAAGGGAAATCTGAAGTTCGCAGTGGTAGCTATAGAATATTTTTCTAAGTGGGTGGAAGCAGAACCCTTAACAGCTATCACTTCGAACAATGTACAGAAATTCTTCTGGAAGAACATTATTTGCCGGTTCGGAGTTCCTAGATACCTCACAGTTGATAATGGAACACAGTTCGACGCAGAACCCTTCAGGAAGTTTTGCGAAGACCTAGGCATTCAGCTTTGTTTTGCTGCAGTGAGGCATCCTCAGTAAAATGGAGCCGTAGAGCGAGCCAACAGAAATATTTTATCAGGGCTAAATCGAAGAATAGTAGTGTTGGCGTAAAAGATTACGCTAACATGTTTCTGTAGAAAAGAAACTAACAAACGAAGTGTTTGTGAAGCAAACTGTTCTAAGCCTCCGAAAGGATAATAGCTTAGAATAGTTCGAAAGTGTGTCTTGAATCACTTGTATCCGGTCCCTATTACAGGGTGAAATGGGGGGTATTTATAGGCCTAAACATTAAGGAAAAGACCTATTTACCCCTCTATTACAACCGACATTAAGGAAACTATTCGGTTTCCTTAATAGGGCTAAAATGGTAAAAGACTAATCCAATAGGATAGAAGATAAGTCTTCCATCTTAGCTGGCAGAAAAGATCCTGAAGGGCTTTGGTTCGAAGACATACTTCGAACTAGTGCCTGTCTTTGGGCTTCGAACGAGGTTCTGGGCATCTTCGAAGATGGTCTTCGGACAATCTTCGAAATGGTTGACTACCTTTATGCTGCTTCAGCAATAACCCCGAAGATGAGATATTTTCCCCCAACAGTAGCCCCTCGAATATGCTTCTCCGTTTGACCTGTAACGTTAGGAGAGCAGTATACGGAAAGAAAAGATAACCAATCATAGGGGTTATTGGTTTTTATTTTATCTTCGAAATGTATGAAGATATGAATTTCGAATCAGTCGTAAGGTAATTACTTTTCGAACTATCTTAGAACTGACTCAGGAAGTTCGAAAGTCTTTTTTAGACTTAGAAAAAATAGCCGTTAGTTCCTGTTTCTAACGGAAGTTATACGAGGCGTTATTTTTGGAGGAGAATAACAGACGAGAATGCGAAAGGGCAGAGCCCAAACGGTAACAAACAGAAAGATTAGGCTATAAATAAAGAGCCCAAAACTTACCCGATTACCTTTTCACCGCTTTCTCTCAGTCAAAAGCTTATTGAGCCCTTTGAGTTCTTGAGCCCTAACCTTTGAGTTCTTGAGCCCTAGTCTCCATTCCCTCAGATCAATCTAGCAATCACGATGGTGAAGACCAAGGGATCTGCGCCTTCTTCGGCCTTGGCTCGGCAACAAGCGGCCGCAGCAGCAGCAGCAGCAACATTGGCAGCGGCGCCCTCGATGCAGGCGACAATATCCACGGCGGCAGGGGGAGAAATCCCCAAATCCCCGATGATCAAGGTCTGTGCCCACCATCGACTAAATACTTGGATCAATCTTTTGAGTTGGGGCCGTCTACCTGCAAGAAAGAATCTTTGGCAATCACAGCAGGGGGAAAGATTAGTAATGGGGTTATGATTCGGAAGCCAGGCAAAGAATCAATTCCATCACCAAGACCCGGAGAGGTTGTAGTGTTCGAAGCTTTTTTCGAAGCAGGCTTGGGCCTCCCTGCTGTGGATTTCTTGGCCGAAGTTCTTGATCTGTTTCATGTAACCCTCCCCCAGCTATCTCCGAATGCTGTAGCTAGATTAGCTATCTTCGAGTGGGCACTGAGAGCCGAAGGTTGTGAGGGGAGGGCTGAAATCTTCGCTGCGCTTCATAGAGCAACTTGTCAGCCGAAGACCTTCGTAGGTTCCGGAGGTGAGAAGGTGGTGGTTTCCTTTGGAAGCATTAATTTTAGGCTTCGTGATGAATATGCCCTGCAATTCCCTGCTAAGGCTATCAATGCTAGATGGTACACCGATTGGGTCCTGAGGTGGTTTTATGCCGAAGTTGGAGTGAGCAGTCCTCTGGCCGGACCCCTCAAAGAAATCCAGTTCCGGAAGGAAGCCTTAGTGCAACCTGACGAAGGCCAGCTCGAAGCTCGCCTCAACTTGCTTCAGAAAATCAGCCGAAGGTTGAGCATGCGGGACTTAGCCGAAGAGTTCCTCGGACTGCAAATTCCTCCGTTGATGGCCAGCTGGCCTATCGTCTTCGAGGATGACTCGGAAGGCGGTCTTCGCAAGATTAACTATACTTCGAGCCCTGCAGGTAACTTCGAAACCAACATGCATAGTACATATTTACTTCGAAGAAAGACTAACTCGAATTATTTTTTAGCTTCTTCAGCCCCTATTACTTCAGAGCAAATTGTAAGGGCTTCGGAGAAGATTCTGGGCGCCCCAACTCCGTCGGAAAAAGAATGGCGAATCAAATTGGTCGGAAGTTGGGAACGATTTAACAGAGTATGGGGAATGTTGGAGTTAATTCCGCCCCCTCTGATGGACTGGGTGCCTCAAGAGAAAGGACCCAAGAAAAGAGTAGCTGAAGCCGGAGCCTCCAGCTCCGCAAGGACTCCGGTGAAGAAGGTGGCTCGGAAGCCGAAGAACCTCGCACCTTCGAGCTCAAGAGCTTCAATTTCTAGTTCTAAAGAAGACGAAGGTATATTTTTAATGAAATTGATTGAGGAAGATGCAGCTCAACGAAGTATTCACATTGAAGATACTGCAGGTATACCGGAGCCCCAAGCCAGCATCGAAGAAGTAAGAGCTCCGGATACCCAGGAAGAACAAATCGAAGCCCCTATGGGTGTAGATGAGGCCGAAGTACCTGCGAATGTACCGGAGTCTGGAGACAATGTTGATCAACCAAGGACTTCGGTAGTTCAAGAAGATGTAACTCAGGACGGAGTTCCTGTGAATGAGAGTGGGGTCGAAGTCACTATGGCTTCGATTCCTGAAGAAGCAACGAGGACTCCCCAGGACAATGCTCCTGTAGTCCAAGATTTAACGGCTGATTCGGATGAGGACTACACTTTTGATCCTCCGATCAGTCCGGTGCTCGACCTTCCAGAGAATGTCGAAGGTAAGTTTTGCATAATTTTTATCAATTTCTGCAAAATTATACAATGTATAATATTTCTATTTTTGCAGAGCCTCCTATTGTCGAAGTATCCCTCGAAGATACAATTCAAAGACCTTCGACAACTTCGGAGCCACAACCGGAGGTTACTCTACCGGGGCCTGGAAGAGGAAAAAGACACATTGAGCCTCTCCCTACTCAAGGATCGACTTCATCTGAATCATCAGATGAAAGTGAATCGACTGAGGGGGGGCCATCTTCAGAAGTTCCAAGGGCCTCGGAAGAACTCTCCGGACCTTCGCTAAGCAGAGCTGATCAGAAGGCTTCAGAAATGCTTCCTCTCATAACTCCTTTTTTGGAGGAGAAAACCGGACTTGGGACTTTGGTTAAACCTTTGGGCCAAGCCAGTCGCCAAGTCGGGGAAACAGAACTGGTAGCCCTTTTAAGCAGAGCGAAGGGTTCGGAGCTTAACCTTGCTGTAGAAAGAGCAGCTTATCAGGTATAAAGCATCTTCGAACCAAATAGCAAATTATATATGAATAATTTCTTATTTCAGTTTTTTTCTTAGCAAGCAGTCTTAGCCCGCGCTGCGGCTTTATCGAGCGAAAATGAAATTGCTCAACTTCGGGAAGAGAACGAAGCTCTTCAAAGAAATTTTAACTTCTCCGAAGGTCGAGTAGCTCAGATGGACAATGTAATATTAGCAGAGCGAAGGGCTAGGCAAAGCTTGGAGGCTGCGAAGAAAGAGCTCGAAGCAGAAAGAATTGTGCTTCGGGCAGAGATTGAAAGACTGCGGACGGAGGATGCTGCTAAAGGGTCCGAACTTGTAAGACTTCAAGAAGAGGCTGGCCAACTCCAGACTCAAAAGAATACTTTGACTACGGAGAATGCTAGAATCTCTGGAGTTTTAGCAGAAACGACTTCGGCCAAGGATGTGCTTATTGAAGAAAGGCTTAAGTCTGAGAAGGTAGCTTCGGAGGTCATCGAGCAGATGTTAGGTGTCTTGGAGTACTTCGGTACTACTGGATCACTACCTTCGGATGACAATGTGACTCTACTGCGCCGGTTAAAGAGGATCCAAGGAGCAGCGAAGCAAATGAAGACGACAGGCATACGTTATGGAGAACTCTGCGGACAAGTGTCTGCCCTTGGATTACTTCGTTACTATGAGGATTTGGGCCGAATAATTACTCCGAGCGCAGAGGGTTCCATCATCTTCGACGACGCAAGACTTCTGACTCCTTCCGAAGGCGTGGCTGCCGCCTGGCGAGCCTTTCAAACTTCATGGAGAGCCGAAGGTCGATCTGCGATCAAGGCTTGGATTGATGAAGGCCAACGCCAGAAGCAAGTTCGGAGCCAAACTTCGAGCAGTCAACCTCCTTCGAACCCGCAGGTTTAGGAATATTTTAGGATTTCTAATCATGTAAAGCTTTATGCTTGTAAACATTTATCAATGAAAGTCTTGTTTATCATATTTCTAGGCTTTGCCTCTTATGGAAGATATCTAAGTGTTAGAGCTTAACAGCGAACTTCGCTCACTGTGGAACACCTTCGAACTTCTAAAGAGTTATAAGCGTCCTCGATTTCTTATTCCTCGAGATGACTCCGGCGTTATTGTGCCTGAAGTAATCAAAGACGTATTGTCTTATATTAAAGAGGAGAATAAAGAGATTGACGCAAACACCTCGTCTTCTGAAGACACTAATTGGTCCGAAGACGAAGGTGAAGCCCAAAATAAAAGATCTGAAGATCTTAGAAGCTGGGAGAGAAGCCCCGAGCGGCTTCGAACTTGGGCCGAGCTTCAACAAGAGCAGAAGGATTTTAGAGCTTCGAAGGGGAGGAAGAGAGTTAAACGTAAAGTTCTTAGATCTTCCGATGTTGGAACTAGTCGTTCCACCCCTAGCTCTCGGAACCGAAGAGGTCTCCGATTCCTTCTTGGTATAGATACCAATTTTTCATAATGTAATCTGTAAACACATTTGTTTTAACAATGAATGCCGATTTAAAATTGTCTCCATATTTACTAGCCCCTCTTTGGGTATAAGCAACTTTGAACTGTATTCAAAGATGGTTATGCGCAAAGAAAAAACTTCGGAGTACAATTTTTTGGGGGTTCGGAGCCCCTCTGTCATTTAAAGATCTTTTGAAATCTTATGAAATGTCTTCGACCTTTGTAGTCAGAAGAATGGTAACTTGGTACCTTTGTTTGCTTCACGAAAGAAATCAATTGAGATAACTTTCAGGACACTTTAGTGTCTTAAAAAATTTGTCACTTTGGACGCATATGAACAGACATTCGAAGCTCATGGCTTAAATGCTGTTTTGCTTTAGCCACCTTCGGCTATTTTTGCAGAAGTCTACCAGCCGGAGCTTGGACTTCGCAGAATTTGGCCACCTTCGGCTCTTTTTTGCAGAAGTCTACCAGCCGGAGCTTGGACTTCGCAGAATTTGGCCACCTTCGGCTCTTTTTTGCAGAAGTCTACCAGCCGGAGCTTGGACTTCGCAGAATTTGGCCACCTTCGGCTCTTTTTACGGAAGTCTGCAAGCTGCAGCTTGGACTCCGCAGATTTTGGCCACCTTCGGCTCTTTTTACGGAAGTCTACCAGCCGAAGCTTGGACTCCGTAGAATGTGGTATTGGCTCTTTTACGGATGCCTACAAGGTATCAGCTTGGGCTCCGGATGGATTTCAGCCACCACACCGGAGGCTTCGACTTTATGGGTACGAAGTCCGGAAATACAACCCAGCTTAATGACACTTCCCTCTCGATCGACTTCCGTCCCAGCGCGTCCGCTCGGGAAACTAGGAGTGTCAAGGGGAAGGCAACCATCAGGGTGTATGCTTTATTAATTTAGAGGTGATTACAAGCGAATTACAAGGAGCCCTTATGCGAAGTATCGCTTTAGGTGCTCCGCATGCCAAGTATGTGCTAACTCTTCACCTTCTAAATTAGCTAATTTGAATGAACCAGGGCGCCCTGAGCGGACAATTAGATATGGACCTTCTCATTTATTGCCTAACTTCCCTGGTGCTATAATGCTTCGTAGAACAAGATGACCCGGCCTTAACTCGCTGAGCTTAACCTTTGGGTCATACCAAGTCTTCGTCTGCTGATGATACTTTGATAAATTAGCTACAGCTCGAAGTCTTGTTTCTTCTGACAAATCTAATGAAGCTTGTCTTTCTTCTTCGATGTCTGGTTCGGTGCTGCGAAATGATCCCCCTTTGAGCTCCGTTGGAGTCATTGCTTCATCTCCGAATAGTAGTCTGAACGGAGTAAAACCTGTGGACCTTGTTTGCGTAGTCCGAATGGACCACAGAATCTTCGGAAGCTCTTCGGTCCACAGTCCCTTTGATAATCCTACTATTCTTCGATTTAGCCCTGATAAAATATTTCCATTGGCTCGCTCAACGGCTCCATTCGACTGAGGATGTCTCACTGCAGCAAAACATAGTTGAATGCCTAGGTCTTCGCAAAACTTCCTGAAGGGTTCTGCGTCGAACTGTGTTCCATTATCAACTGTGAGATATCTAGGCACTCCGAACCGGCAAATAATGTTCTTCCAGAAGAATTTCTGTACATTATTCGAAGTGATAGCTGTTAAGGGCTCTGCTTCTACCCACTTAGAAAAATATTCAATGGCTACCACTGCGAACTTCAGATTTCCCTTTGCTAATGGAAAGGGACCAATTAGATCCATACCCCATCTGGCCATGGGCCATACCGGAGCAATGACTTGAAGAGCTGTTGGTGGGCGATGACTCCGTCGACCCATCCACTGGCATCCTTGACAAGTGCGGACCAAGCTCTCTGCATCAGTTGTTATTGTGGGCCAATAAAGCCCCTGGCGAAGTGTTTTTCCTGCTAGAGCTCTAGGGGCTAAATGGCTTCCACAAAGGCCTTCGTGAATTTCTCGAAGAATTTCTTGGCCTTCGGCTTGAGATATACATCGGAGTAGAGGGGAACATACTCCGGCCTTGTATAATATACCGTTGATTAACTGATAGTTTCTTGCTCTGAGCTTTAATCTTGACAATTGGGGTTCTTCGGGCAAATTTGTTCCTCCTTGCAAGAGTTCTATGATTGAATCTTTCCAATCTGCACTAGGAATGCAGAGAATCTCTGCGGAGGCAATTTGTGGCACCGAAGGTACATTGAGCTCCTCATAGAAAGCTTCGTCAGGCACATCCACAGCTCCGGCAGCAGCCTTCGCTAAAATGTCCGCTTGCACGTTTTCAACTCTTGGTATACTCCGAATGGAAATACCCTTGAAGTGTGCTTCGATCTTGCGGATTTCTTCTAAGTACTTTGCAAGCTGTGGATGTCGGACTTGAAAACTTTTGTCTACATGCCCTGCTACTATCTGAGAATCTGTTTTTATGATTATTCTTGTAGCCCCTAGAGCACGTGCTTTCCGGAGTCCCAATAAAATCCCTTCGTACTCCGCTATATTATTGGTAGACTTAAAGTTGAGTCTTGCGGAGTACATTGCTTTTTGCCCTGACGGTGAAATCAACACTGCCCCAATGCCTGCTCCGGATGCTTGGAAAGCTCCATCGGAATAAATAGTCCAAACTCCGTCATCTGATTTCTCCGGAGTCAACTTTGCAGGTGGAGTCCACTCTGCTACGAAGTCTGCTAGGACTTGAGATTTGATAGCTGTCCTTGCCAGGAAAGATATGCCGAAGGGTTCTAGCTCTACTGCCCACTTTCCAATCCTTCCAGTGGAATCTTTGCTTCGGAGCATATCTCCTAAAGGATACGAAGTTGGTACAATTACATTATGAGCCAAAAAATAATGTCTTAGCTTCCTCGAAGCCATTATCAAAGCATAAACGAACTTCTCAAGTTCGGAGTATCTTGTCTTCGCTCCTGACAATGCTTCGGATACAAAATAAACAGGGTTTTGGACCAACTTCCCATTGATATCCACTTCTCTGACAAGGACTGCGCTGACAGCTGAACCTGTAGCTGCAAGATACAGGAGTAGGGTTTCGTCCGCAATAGGCACCGTAAGTGTAGCAAGATTGCTGAGATAATCTTTAATATCTTCGAAGCTTCTCTGACACTCCGGTGTCCATGCAAAATCTTCGGACCCTTTCAAAGCTTTAAATATCGGCAAACTCCTCTCCGCAGACCTTGATAAAAACCTGCTAAGTGCGGCCAGACGTCCAGTCAGCTTTTGCACTTTCTTTAAATTCTTCGGAGGAGCCATCTTCTGCAGCGCGGTTATTTGAGTAGGGCTAGCTTCAATTCCCCTGCTTGAAACTAAGTACCCTAACAACTTTCCAGCCTTAGCTCCGAATACACATTTTTCGGGGTTAAGACGGATCCCACATGCCCGAAGGCTATTGAGTGTTTCTGCTAAGTCTAGGCTATGTTGGTGCTTTAAAGCACTCTTTATTACAATATCATCCATATAGGCCTCTACATTGCGGCCTAGTTGATGACCTAGAGCCTTAGCAACTAATCTTGAAAAAGTAGCCCCTGCATTTCTTAGGCCGAAAGGCATTCTTACATAGCAGAAGACTCCCGAAGGAGTTACAAAGCTCGTCTTGATTTCATCTTCGCGCTTCAACCATATTTGATGATAACCAGAATACGCGTCAAGGAAGCTTAGTAACTCCGAACCTGCAGTGGAGTCAACTAGTTGATCAATTCGGGGCATGGGGTAGGGGTCACGTGGGCACGCTTTATTCAGGGATGTGAAATCAATGCACATGCGCCACTTCCCGGAAGACTTCTTCCTGACGAAGACTGGGTTGGCTAACCATTCTGTATGGGCCACTTCTCTGATAATCCCAGCCTTCAACAGTTTTTCAACTTCGTCCTTAGCTAGAGCAGCTCTCTCTGCGGACATCTTCCGTAGCCCTTGTCGAACAGGCCGGGCCTTCGGGTTTACAAGCAGACTGTGCTCAATAATATCCCGATCGACTCCGGTGATATCTTCGTCAGACCAAGCGAAGACATCCAAATTTTCTTCTATGACCTTTTCCAAGGAAGTTGCAACTTCAGGAGGTAAATCTTTACCAAATTGAAAAGTGTATTCTTTACCATCTTTAACAATGATCTTCGTTGCAATCTCTCCTTCGGGACTTGGTCTTGGAAATGACTTCTTCGAAGCTTCGGAAGAGGCTGAAAAAATTTCTTCATTATTTTGAACACTGTTTACTTGCCTCGGATCAAGAGGAGGACTGTGACCATATTCTGTCCTCCGAGCCATGGCTTGATCTCCGAAGATTGTCAGGACTCCTGCTTGTGTTGGCATCTTCATGCACAAGTAGTTGTGATGCGCCACAGCTCCGAACTGATTCAACATGCCCCGTCCGAAGATGACATTATAAGCATACGGGGCATCTACCGCATCGAAGATAACTTCTTCAGTTCGGGCTAGTAAACCTTCTCCGAAGGTTACTTCCAGGCCTATCTGGCCAAGTGCATCGAGCGGAAGTCCTGCAAAGCCTTGCAGAGGACGAACCGCTGGGAGGAGATGCTTCCGGGAAATGCATAACTGATCGAAGGCTTGTACAAATATGATATCTGCCGAGCTACCTCCGTCAATTAGCACCCTTCGGACTTCAGTCCCTGCAATATCAGCAGTAATAACCAATGGATCTGCATGCAGGAACTTGATACCAACTGCATCCTCCGCAGAGAAAGATATTGGAACATGAGACCACTCCGGCATTGCAGCTGCAGATGACGAAGTCCCAATGTGGCCTACTTCTCGAACGTACTCTCTTCGCTGTCTCTTGGACATGCTTCCGAGGGTACCTCCTCCGGAGATAGGGAGAACTACTCTCTTTCCTCTATCTTGCCCTTCTTCTTGCTTCGGAGGTGGCATAACATTGGCCACCGGAGGATGCCTTGCAGCATCAAAATTTTCTATCCGCGCCACAGCCTGGACCGGCTCCGGGCGCACTGCTGCTGCTGGACTTCGGTCGGTACTACCTCGACCCGAAGTTCTTTCCAAGTATTCTCCCCGAAGGGTAAGAATAGCCTTGCAGGTGTCAGTTGCATGGCTTCGATTCTCTCCATGAATACAGCAAAAAAGGGTCTGGCCCTTGCCAGCCGTTTTCCCTGGCGGCCTCCAACCGCTGGACTTGTTCCCCGCAGACTGTGGAGCTCTTGGTGCAAACTTCTGTGGGGGTGCAATGTTTAAGACTTCAGAGCGAGGGTGCTTTTGCCCTCTTCTTCTATCATGTTGCGCTTCGAAGACTGGTTCTTGCGGCTGTGCCGAAGTCTTCACCTCTGCTTTAACTTCTGTCAATACTGTCGAAGTAGCAGTAGTCCTCTGAAGCCAACCTTCTTCTGACTTCGAGTACTCCTCGAAGTACGACATCAGCTGTGATACTGTGGTGATGCTCTTCCGATGCAGTTTATCCAGAAGGCCTTTATGACTGACGCCTTCCCGAGCCGCATCAACCACCGAGGATGTGGACAGCCCCCGAATTTGCGACTTCGTGTGAGCGAAGCGCTTGAAGTACTGCCTCAATGTTTCTCCGGGGAGCTGTTTCACTTGGAAAAGGCTTCCTGTCGACATGGGGGGCACGAAGGTGCCCTGAAAGTTGCTTATAAACTTCCTCTTCAACTGTGACCACGAAATGATTGATCCTGGCTTTAAAGACCAGAACCATCTCAGCGCCACTCCTTGAAGAGCTAATGGGAAGCACTTCGCCATAGTCTCTCTGTCTCCGCCGCTAGCCTCAATTGCTAGGGCATAAGAACGCGCAAACTCACTGGGATCTTCATCTCCGGCATACTTGCAGAGCTTCGAAGCTTTGAACTTCGGATCGAAGAGAACCTTCTGATGCTCAGGATGCAACGGAGATTCATTGTCATAAGAGGCATTCTCCGGGGCTTCGGAATGATCAAGGTCGTCGTCTTCGGGCACTTCGGGGATAGCTGGGGTGGCTTGAGAGCGAAGCCTGTTCGCAACCTCTTGTCACCACCTTGCTACCTCGGCTTGAAGATTGGCCATTTGAGTGGCCATGTCTCCAAGGCTATCTTCATCTCCTCCGGAAGGACCTTCCGGGTCTTGAGAACTGGTATGATCAGTTCGAATCGGAATGGAGGGTGGCAGAGTGGCTCCGGGCGGTCGAAGTATGGAAGGGGTTGGCGGAGAGGTTTCGTATCCTCGAGGGATAGAAGCCCCTTGCAGAGTTTGAGGTGGAGGGATAGTCGAAGACCCTCCGACTTTGACTGTGTCGAAGGGTATCTCTCCGGAGATCCGAGAGGACCTCCGAGTGGGATTGCGAGGTGCGCTCCGCTTAGGAGGCATGATGTAAGAAATTGGTAGAGAACGAAGTTTTTTGAACTAAGTTCCCCACGGACGGCGCCAACTGTTGGCGTAAAAGATTACGCTAACAGGTTTCTGTAGAAAAGAAACTAACAAACGAAGTGTTTGTGAAGAAAACTGTTCTAAGCCTCCGAAAGGATAATAGCTTAGAATAGTTCGAAAGTGTGTCTTGAATCACTTGTATCCGGTCCCTATTACAGGGTGAAATGGGGGGTATTTATAGGCCTAAACATTAAGGAAAAGACCTATTTACCCCTCTATTACAACCGACATTAAGGAAACTATTCGGTTTCCTTAATAGGGCTAAAATGGTAAAAGACTAATCCAATAGGATAGAAGATAAGTCTTCCATCTTAGCTGGCAGAAAAGATCCTGAAGGGCTTTGGTTCGAAGACATACTTCGAACTAGTGCCTGTCTTTGGGCTTCGAACGAGGTTCTGGGCATCTTCGAAGATGGTCTTCGGACAATCTTCGAAATGGTTGACTGCCTTTATGCTGCTTCAGCAATAACCCCGAAGATGAGATATTTTCCCCCAACAAGTAGGATTAGCAAAAGGACTGTGGACCGAAGAGCTTCTGAAGATTCTATGGTCCATTCGGACTACGCAAACAAGGTCCACAGGTTTTACTCCGTTCAGACTACTATTCGGATATGAAGCTATGACTCCAACGGAGCTCAAAGGGGGATCATTTTGCAGCACCGAACCGGATATTGAAGAAGAAAGACAAGCTTCGTTAGATTTGTCAGAAGAAACAAGACTTCGGGCTGTAGCTAATTTATCAAAGTATCATCAGCAAACGAAGACTTGGTATGACCCGAAGGTTAAGCTCAACGAGTTAAGGCCGGGTCATCTTGTTCTACGAAGCATTATAGCACCAGGCAAGTTAGGCAATAAATGGGAAGGTCCATACCTAATTGTCCGCTCAGGGCGCCCTGGTTCATTTAAATTATCTAATTTAGAAGGTGAAGAGTTAGCACATACTTGGCATGCGGAGCACCTAAAGTGATACTTCGCATAAGAGCTCCTTGTAATTCGCTTGTAATCACCTCTAAATTAATAAAGCATATGACCCTGATAGTTGCCTTCCCCTCATAGACTTCCAGCTTCCGAGTGGACGCACTGGAACCGCGGGGTCGACCGAGAGGGAAGTGTCATTAAGCTGGGTTGTATTTTCGGACTTCGAACCCATAAAGTTCGAAGCCTCCGATGTGGGGGCTGACATAATCTGGAGCCCAGGCCACTGGCTTGTAGGCATCCGTAAAAGAGCCCAAAACCACATTCTACGGAGTCCAAGCCATTGGCTAGTAGACTTCCGTAAAAAGAGCCGAAGGTGGCCAAAATCTACGGAGTCCAAGCTGCAGCTTGCAGACTTCCGTAAAAAGAGCCGAAGGTGGCCAAAATCTGCGAAGTCCAAGCCATTGGCTGGTAGACTTCTGCAAAAGCCGAAGGTGGCTAAATTATACGGAGTCCAAGCCATTGGCTGGTAGACATCCGTAAAAAGAGTCCAAAGAGACCATTGCAAACTCCGAATCATTGGTTCGTCAGAGATCGCAAAAAACAAGCCGAAGGTGGCTAAAGCAAAACAACATTTGAGCCATGAGCTTCGAATGTCTGTTAACATAGTCCAAAGTGACAAATTTCTTAAGACACTAAAGTGTCCTGAAAGTTATCTCAATTGATTTCTTTCGTAAAACAAAGGTACTAAGTTACCATTCTTCCGACTACAAAAAGTCGAAGACATTTCATAAGATTTCAAAAGATCTTTAAATGACAGAGGGGCTCTGAACCCCCAAAAAATTGTACTCCAAAGTTTTTTCTTTGCGCATAACCATCTTTGAATACATTTCGAAGTTGCTTATACACAAAGAGGGGCTAGTAAATATGGAGACAATTTTAAATCGGCATTCATTATTGAAATAAACGTGTTTACAAATTACACTATGAAAAATTGGTATCTATACCAAGAAGGAATCGGAGACCTCTTTGGTCCCGAGAGCTAGGGGTGGAACGACTAGTTCCAACGTCGAAAGTTCTAAGAACTTTACGTTTAACTCTCTTCCTCCCCTTCGAAGCTCTAAAATCCTTCTGCTCTTGTTGAAGCTCGGCCCAAGTTCGAAGCCGCTCGGGACTCCTTTCCCAGCTTCTAAGATCTTCAGATCTTTTATTTCGAGTTTCACCTTCGTCTTCAGACCAATTAGTGTCTTCAGAAGACGAGGTGTTTGTGTCAACCTCTTTATCTTCCTCTTTAATATAAGACAATACGTCTTTGATTACTTCGGGCGCAATTACGCCGGAGTCATCCCGAGGAATAAGAAATTGAGGACGCTTATAACTCTTTAGAAGTTCGAAAGTGTTCCACAATGAGCGAAGTTCGTTGTTAAGCTCTAACACTTCGATATCTTCCATAAGAGGCAAAGCCTAAAAATATGACAAACAAGATTTTCATTGATAAATGTTTACAAGCATAAAGCTTTACATGGTTAAAAATCCTAAAATATTCCTAAACCTGCGGGTTCGAAGGAGGTTGACTGCTCGAAGCTTGAGTCCGAGCGTGCTTCTGGCGTTGGCCTTCGTCGATCCAAGCCTTGATCGCAGAACGACCTTCGGCTCTCCAGGAGGTTTGGAAGGCTCGCCAAGCAGCAGCCACACCTTCGAAAGGTTTGAGAAGTCGCTCGTCGTCGAAGGTGATTGGACCTCCTCCTGCGTCCGGAGTTATTGATCGGCCCAGATCTTCGTAATAGCGAAGTAGACCAACAACAGACACTTGTCCGGAGAGTTCTTCGTATCTAATGCCCGCCGTCTTCATCTGCTTCGCTACCCCTTGGATCCTTTTTAACCGGCGCAGAAGAGTGATGTTATCATCAGAAGGAAGTATCCCGGTAGTACCGAAGTACTCTAGGACATCTAACAACTGACTCATAACCTCCACAGCCACCTTCTCAGACTACAACTTGTCTTCGTTCAGTGCATCCTTCGTCGAAGTGACTTCGTCCAAAACCCCAGAAAGCCTAGCATTTTCAGTGGTCAAAGTGTTTTTCTGGTTTAGCAGTTGGCTAGCTTCTTCTTCGAGTCGGACGAGCTTGGACCCCGCAGTAGCGTGCTCCGCCCGCAGTTTTTCAACCTCTGCTCGAAGCACAATCCTTTCTGCTTCGAGCTCTTTCTTCGCAGCTTCCAAGCTTTGCCTGGCCCTTCGCTCTGTTGATATTATATTGTCCATTTGAGCCACTCGACTTTCGGAGATACTAAAATTCCTTTGAAGAACACTATTTTCTTCCCGAAGCCGAGCGATTTCTTCGTCATTGCATATATTTGCAGCTCGGGCCAAGACAGTTTGCTGTTAAAATAAAAAAAACTAAAGTAAATATTTATTCGAAGATGAATTTTATAATATTTCGCAGTTAATTTATACCTGGTAGGCTGCACATTCAATAACGGCATTAAGCTCCGTCCTGTCAGCTTTGCTCAGGATGGCCACTAATTTGGTCTCCCCTATGTCACGGCTAGCTTGATCTAAAGGTTCGAGCAAAGTCCGAAGACCAGTTGTTTGCCCTAAGAAAGGAGCCAGCAAGGGGAGCATGCTTATTGCCTGTTGGTCATCTTCGTTTAACGAAGGACCGGAGCTTTGGCCTATAGTCTTCGGAGCCATTGGAGATTGACCCTCCCCAGAAGATTGACTCTCGTCTGTTGAATCAGACGGAGTTGATTCGGAGCTTATAGCAGGCAGGGGCTCTATATGTCTTTTGCCTCTTCCAGGTCCCTTTTGAGTAACTCTTTGGGCTGGCTCCGAAGTCGTCGAAGGTCCAGGAATTTTTTCCTCTTGACGGACTTCTTCCATAGGAGTGGACTCTATAAAATAATGAAAAGTATTATACATTGTATAAATACTCAAAATAATCATGAAAAAGTTATTCGAAGTCTACCTTCGACATTTTGCAGAGGAGTCATCGTCGGACTGTTCGGTGGATCGAAGGCTAATTCTTCATCCGAATCAGCCGTTAAGTCTTGGACTGCAGGAGCATCGTCCTGGGCAGTCCTCGTCGCTTCTTCGGGGATCGAAGCTATAGTGACTTCGACCCCACTTTCATTCACAGGAACTTCGTCCTGAGTTACATCTTCCTGAACTACCGAAGTCCTTGGTTGATCAACATTATCTTCGGACTCCAGTACGTTCGCAGATACTTCAGCTTGTGCAGTCCTTTGAGTTTCATTTTCTTCCATTAGACGCACAAGCAATCTTACTTCATCCTCATGGGAGTCGGAAACTGAAGCTCTTGAGCTTGAAGGTGCAAGGTTTTTTGGCTTCCGAGCCACTTTCTTCACTGGAGTTTTTGCTGAGCTCGAAGTCCCAGCTTCGGCTTTCCTCTTCTTAGGTCCTTTCTCCGAAGGCACCCAATCCATCAGAGGGGGAGGAGTGAGTTCCAACATTCCCCATACTCTGTTAAACCTTTCCCAACTCCCGACCAATTTAATTCGCCATTCTTTTTCAGTCGGAGTTGGGGCACCCAAAATCTTCTCCGAAGCCCTCACAATTTGCTCTGAAGTAATAGGGGCTGAAGAAGCTAAAAAATAAATCAAATTAGCTTTTCTTCGAAGTAAATATGTATGATGCATGTGGGTTTCGAAGTTATCTGCAGGGCTCGAAGTTAAGTTGATCTTGCGGAGACCACTTTCTGAAGTATCCTCGAAGACGATAGGCCAGTTGGCCATCAGCGGAGGAATTTGCAGTCTGAGGAATTCTTCGGCTAAGTCCCGCATGCTTAACCTTCGGCTAATTTTTTGAAGCAGATTAAGACGAGCTTCGAGCTGGCCTTCGTTGGGCTGCACTAAGGCTTCTTTTCGGAATTGAATTTCTTTAAGGGGCCCAGCTAGAGGACTGCTCGCTCCAACTTCGGCATAGAACCACCTCATCACCCAGTCAGTGTACCATCTTGCGTTAATAGCATTAGCAGGGAATTGCCGGGCATATTCGTCCCGGAGCCTAAAATTAATGCTTCCGAAGGCAACCACTACCTTTTCACCTCCGGAACCTACGAAGGTTTTAGGTTGGCATGAAGCCCTGTGTAATGCAGCGAAGATCTCTGCTCTCCCCTCACATCCTTCGGCTCTCAATGCCCATTCGAAGATAGCCAGTCTAGCTACTGCGTTCGGAGATAGTTGGGGGAGGGTGACATGGAATAGATCGAGTACCTCCGCCAGAAAGTCTACAGCCGGAAGGCCCAAGCCAGCTTCGAAGAAGGCTTCGAATACAACCACTTCTCTAGGCCTCGGTGATAGAATAAGCTCTTTTCCGGGCTTGCGAATCATTATTCCGGTACTGATTTTCCCTTCCACTGCTATGGCTAGTGATTCCCTCTTGCAGGTAGAAGACCCCAGTTGAAAAGACTGGTCCATATACTTCGTCGACGGCGGGCACAGACCTTGGTCATTGGCGATTTGGGGATTTCTCCCCCCTGCCGCCATGGATGTCACCGCCGGCATCGGAGGTGCCGCCGCCAATGCTGCTGCCGCTGCTGCTGCGGCCGCCTGCTGCCGGGCCAAGGCCGACGGAGGTGCAGATCGCTTAGTCTTCACCATCGCGATCGTCGGATTGCTCTGAGGAGATGGAGGCTAGGGCTCAAGAACTTGAAGGGCTAAAAAGCTTTGATTGCGAGAATGCGGTGAAAAGGTAACCGGGTAACTTCTAGGCCTTCTATTTATAGCCTAGATTTCGCTTTTTTACCGTTAGCTCGTATCGCTTCGCATTCCTGCCGTTAATTTTTCCCGAGATTAATGCTTACTACAGTTTCCGTTGGAAACAGAAACTTAACGGCTATTTTCTCTAAGTCTAAAAGACTTTCGAACTTCTTGAGTCAGTTCTAAGATAGTTCGAAAAGCAATTACCTTAAGACTGATTCGAAGTTCATATCTTCGCACATTTCGGAGATAAAATAAAAACCAATAACCCCTATGTTTGGTTATCTTTTCCTTTCGTATACTGCTCTCCTAACATTACAGGTCAAACGGAGAAGCGTATTCGAGGGGCTACTGTTGGGGGAAAATATCTCATCTTCAGGGTTATTGCCGAACAACATAAAGGCAGACAGCAGATTCGAAGGTTCCCAGACGATCAACTTCGAAGATACCCGGAACCAAGTTCGAAGTTCGAAGATAGGCATTGGTTCGGAGTACATCTTCGAACTAAGGCCCTCAGAGATCTTTTCTGCCAGCTAAGATGGAAGACTTATCTTTTTCTCATTAGATTAGTCTTTTACCATTTTAGCCCTATTAAGGGAACCGAATAGTTTCCACTATGTCGGTTGTAATAGAGGGGTAAATAGGTCTTTTCCTTAATGTTTGGGCCTATAAATACCCCCCATTTCACCCTGTAATAGGGACCGAATACAAGTTATTCAATACACACATTCGAACTACTCTAAGCTATTATCCTTTCGGAGGCTTAGAACAGTTCTCTTCGCAAACACTTCGTTTGTTAGTTTCTTTTCTACAGAAACCTGTTAGCGTAATCTTTTACGCCAACAGGAAATGCCCCAAAAGATTTAAACCATTTTCTGCAATTATTTTAATCAGAAAACCTTGGAAAACAGTAATGGGCTCCCCTCCCTCCATTCTCCCTCTCCCGGCCGGCCCAGCCCACTCCACCCGCGCGCTCAGACTGACAACCAGACCCCACCTGTCAGCGACCACTCCTCTCTTCGCGCGCGCGCCCGACGCCTCAACCCCGCCTGTCAGTCCCCTCTCTCGCGCGCTCGCACCCGCTGACCACCTTGGCCCACCTGTCGGACCCGTCTTCCCCGCGGGATCTGCCCCCAAATCCCCCCCCCCGCCGGCCAAAACCCTAGCCCTCCTCGGATTCGCTCTCGCCGGCCCCCTCACCCTAATTACTCGACGGCATTGATTTCCCCGCGCTCCCCCGACCGTTTCCCCCTTTATTTCACCGCGTCATCGCCCCCGGATTGGCGCTCGCATGCACGACAGGAGCTCGCCGGCGTTGAAGAGAGCTTTTACTCCCGGCCTCCCTCGATTACGCCCCCTCTGCCCCCGCCGACGACCCTATATAAACCCCCTGGCCGTCCGCGTTATGCCCCTACGCCCAATCGCTGCGAGAACCAACAGAGCCCTTGCATTTCCCATTTTTGCGCACCACCGTCGCCCTCGCCCCAGCCGTCGCTCGCCGTCACCGGAGTCCCCCTCCCTCCTCGCCGACCGCACCACTGCAACCGCACGGACCTCACCGACCTCGGCCACCACTTCGTCGACGACGAACCTCGCCGGATCGCCGTCCCCGCCGAGGAACCGAGAACCTTCGCCGCCACCGCTCGTCGCCGGCCTCACCCCGTCGACCCCGGACCACCGCAAGGGTACCCTTTTGCTCCCCTCGGTACCCCCTTTCCGTTTTTAGTCCTAGCTAGACTAGATAACCCTCGACCTCACCGGAATCGCTCGCCGTCGCATCGCCGGAGTCGGGGAAGAAGGGGTACTTTACCCCCCCCCCGACACGCACTGTGCCGGATTCAATCCTGGCCGTGCGATCCAGATCCAAATCTTAGGATTAAATCATCTGTTCGGTTTAATCCGGGCCGTTGGATCCGAGCGAAGCGGTACGGTGCGATCTCACGCGTTCGTTTTCATTTAAAACCAGCGTGCGATCTCGTGCGTCCACGTAGTACCCCTTCGAACGTTTTAATCCTGGCCGTTCGTGGTCACTTACGCGCCCCGCCTCGCCCTCGCGCGTCGGATCTGGATCCGACGGTCCAGATCGACCCGGCGCACGCGCACAGTGCGCGGGTTCACCGTGAGCCTGGCTCACCGTGGACCCGAGGGATTTAAAATTTGAAAATAAATTCCAGAAAATGTTTAAAACTTGTAAAATTCATATCTGGCGCATTTGAACTCTAAAAATTGCCATTCCAATTTCAGAAAATCCATAATATTATTCTCTACATGTTTATGCAATAAAAACAGTAGGGTTACTTTCACTATTTCATGTTTATTTAAATGAACATTTAAATACCCTAGGGTTAAAAATGTAAGTTTAATTATTTAAATTCCAGTGAAGTTTATATTCATTTATTTTCTGTTGATAGGAACAAAACACTAAGTTTTCTATGAAGCTTTCATTTTAAATTTATTAGAGAACTTAAAAATGAGGATAACCCCTTTTAAAACCCCTTTCTAAAAAGGACTACTTTTTAAATTCCTTTAAAATTCATTTTTGAGATAAACCACAGAATCTTAACAATGGAAATTATTTCATTTTTATTTTTAATCAAACCAACTGTAACTTATGTGCTTATAATGTATTGTTATATTATTTGATTGAATGTGTTCTTCTTGTTTTACTTTATTATATTAAAAAGACTACGACGTCGCCGAGGAGCCGGAATACTTCCCGGAAGTCCCTCCTTCGCCTTTCGCTGAACAAGGCAAGTCACCAAACCAATCTTTTGAGCATGTTGAACCCATGTTTGATTAAACTATCGCTAAAACACATAGGTTATATATGCATTAGTCAAATGAACCCTTACATTATATTTATTTAGGATCCCCCGACCTTGATGTGCAACCCAAGCCATGCTATCTCGCCTAACCTCCTTGTCACCATATGATCAATGATGTTAGCTAGTGTCCAATGTATTGACACGATTGCTATAGGATAAAAATGAGTCGTAGCAAAATGGTTATATTATATGATCCCCATTACTTCTTCTCTTTGGAAATTCTGTTTGTGATAAGTTATGGTTGTGAGTGTATGCATGGTGGGTTCCGGGTGCAAGCTAGGGCATTGGTCGGTAGCACCCGGGGCACTATAAGGACCGGTCTGAGGGATCCGTTGCAATACACTTACGTACTAACCACAAGTCTAGTGGGTAAGTCCTAACTGAGGTATGGGTTGTTCCAAAACGAGGCCACCATTTGGAGATGGGTCAAGTTGCACCTGCGGGTGACTTGTACCAATGTGGCGCAAAAGGGGGTGCGACGTTAGCCAGGATGCGGCCCGGCGCGCCGGCGAAACCTAGAGCGGGTGGTTATCGCTTGGAACATCTCATATTGAGGTTTTGGCACGAGTTCCCGTGAAATGGGTCATCTCGTTTGGGATGAGTGCGTGCCTTGTGGGTACAGTAGTACATCTCTGATCAGAGTCTAAAATCTTTTCGAAAAGCCAAGCCCACGGTCAAGGGCGGGTTGCGTGACATCCCCCAGTTAGTTTACTTTGAATATGTATGTGCATGATGGATTGACATGTAAGGACCGTTGAGCGAGGTGGGGCTGACTAGCTCAGAATGGCCACCAAGTTCGTCTCCCAAATGTCGCGACTAGCTCGATCCAAAGGCTCGAGCAAAGTCCGAAGACCAATTCTTTGCTCTAAGAAAGGAGCTAGAAGGGGGAGCATACTTATCGCTTGTTGGTCATCTTCGTTTAACGAAGGGCCGGAGTGTTGGCCTGTAGTCTTCGGAGCCCCCGGAGACTGACCCCCCTCGGTAGATTGACTCTCGTCTGTCGACTCAGACGGAGTTGATCCGGAGCTCGCAGCAGGGAGGGAGTCTATATTTCTTTTGCCTCTTCCAGGCCCCATTTGAGTGGCTCTTGGGTTTGGCTCCGAAGTCGTCGAAGGTCCAGGGATTGTATCTTCCTGATGGACCTCTTCCACAGAAGTGGACTCTGTAAAAACAAAAGTATTATACATCGTATAAATACACAAAATAAACATAAAAGAATTATTCGAAGTTTACCTTCGACATTCTGGCGAGGAGTAATCATTGGACTGTTTGGCGGATCGAAGGCGAGATCTTCGTCCGAATCAGCCGTCAAATCTTCGACTGCAGGAACATTTTCCTGGACAGTCCTTGTTGCCTCTTCAGGAATCGAAGCCATAGTGACTTCGACTCCACTCTCATCCACAGGAACTTCGTCCTGAGGTAAATCCTCTTGAACTGCCGAAGTCCTTGGTTGCTCAAGGTTATCTCGAGACTCCGGCACATTCGCAGGTACTTCGGCTTGTGCAGTCCTTTGAGATGCATCTTCGTCTATCAGACGCACAAGCAACCTCCCTTTGTTCTCTTGGGAGTCAGAGACTGAAGCCCTTGGGCTCGAAGGTGCTGGATTCTTTGGTTTCCGAGCCACCTTCTTGACCGGAGTCTTGGCAGAGCTCGAAGTCCCAACTTCAGCTTTCCTCTTTTGGGTCCTTTCTCCGAAGGCACCCAATCCATCAAAGGGGGTGGAGTGATTTCCAGCATTCCCCACACTCTGTTAAATCTTTCCCAACTCCCGACCAACTTGATTCTCCATTCTTTTTCGGTCGGAGTTGGAGCGCCCAAAATCTTCTCCGAAGCCCGTACGATTTGCTCCGAAGTAATAGGGGCTGAAGAAGCTAAAAAATGAATTAAGTTAGTTACTTCTTCAAATGAATATGCATAATATATGTTGTTTTTCGAGGTTACCTGTAGGGCTCGAAGTCGAAGTAATTTTTCGGAGACCGCCTTCCGAATCCTCTTCGAAGATGATAGGCTAGTTGGCCATCAACGGAGGGAGTTGTAACCCGAGGAACTCTTCAGCTAAGTCTCGCATGCTCAACCTTCGACTGATCTTCTGAAGTAGGCTGAGGCGAGCTTCGAGCTGACCTTGGTCTGGATGCACTAGGGCTTCCTTCCGGAAATGGATGTCTTTCAGAGGTCCGGCTAGAGGGTTGCTCGCCCCAACTTCGGCATAGAACCATCTCATAACCCAGTCGGTATACCATCTAGCATTGATGGCCTTAGCAGGAAACTGAAGAGCGTATTCATCCCGAAGCCTGAAGTTAATACTTCTGAAGGCTACTACTACTTTTTCACCTCCAGGGCCTACGAAGGTTTTTGGCTGGCACGAAGCTCTGTGCAGCGCAGCGAAGATCTCTGCCCTCCCCTCACAACCTTCGGCTCTCAACACCCATTCGAAGATAGCTAAACGAGCTACTGCGTTCGGAGAAAGTTGAGGGAGAGTGACGTGAAACAAATCAAGTACCTCGGCCAAGAAGTCCACTGCCGGAAGGCCTAAGCCAGCTTCGAAGAAGGCTTCGAAGACGACCACTTCTCCGGGTCTTGGTGACGGGATTAGTTCCTTTCCAGGTTTGCGGATCATGACTCCCGTACTAATCTTCCCTTCTACTACGACCGCCAGTGCTCGCTGACAATGTACATATAGACTTGTGATAGCTCTCTTACGAAAGTATTAATGCCAAAAGTTACGGTCGCTATGATGTTAATGGTTTCCTCTTTCGTTCAACTATTTTTGAAGCATATCGACCTCTAGCGGCAAAAACTAATACTGGAGTTGTTACAAGGGTCGTTGATGGACAAGGACACGAAACTATGTATTATGGAATCATCAAAAATATAATCGAGTACAATTTTGCCGGGAATAAGGAGATTAAAGTAGTCTTCTTCGATTGTGATTGGTTCGACCCTAAACATGGTACTCGTGAAAACCAATTTGGGATGGTTGAAGTCAAACACGCGGAACGATTATGTGGTTGCGATAATTTTGTCCTTGCTCACCAAGTCGAGCAGGTGTATTATATGCCGTACCCATGTGAAAAACTAAGTGCTTGGTGGGTAGTCTACAAAGTGAATCCTCGGGAACGTCTACACACCTCTAGTGATGGCGCTTATCAATTGGAGGTTGAAGAGGTCGATGAGGTTTACCAAGATGATGAATTGCCGACTTCGTTTAATGTAGAGTCATAATCGTCGACAGATTCTTTTCTCGGTGATTCTAATGATGTAGCAGTTCCCGAGAAAAGGAAACACCAACATAAGAAGAAAAAAGTAACATGGCGTGCTTTGGGGAGAAAAGGACAAATTGATCCTGATTTTGATGATAATTGACAAGTAATTGTTTTCATACATGCATATGCAATATACTTCATATTACATGTTTTTTCATATGTACAAACCTTCTTTAATAATAAATGATCGTTTGTGCTTATTTTGAACAGGATGTCGAAAAAGGTGAAGAGTGCCACGAGGAAGCTCTTCCGCTTGGGGAGTACATCGGCGAGTACTCCGGCGAGTACACCGACGAGTCAGGAGGACACCCTATTCCAGGGTAGTTCCTCTTCTTCAAATAGACGTCGTCAAGAGCAGCTCCTGAGATGCATAGATCCGACATTAATTGGTCGGCCTATTGCATTTCAACTGGATGATGAGGTAACTTTCAGATTGCTTTTTATGCCAGTTATAAACTATTACTAATTGTTTCAATACTATTTTGTAGGAGGAAGAACACTTGGAGATTGCGGGTCACGAGGATGATCCGGTGGGTGGGGGACAGGAGGGGGATGTCCCGGAGGGTGTGACACAAAGGGAGTACCCAGAGGGTGTGGGGCAGGGGGATGACCCGGAGGGTGCGGGGCAGGGGCATATCCCGGATGGTGCGGGTCAGGAGGAGGGGGCTGATGCTTCCGGGGCCTCAGTATCTTTCAGGATGAGCCACCTAGTCGCCCCACCAGTAGTCTCTTCCAGTGGAGCCAAGATCGAGATTACGCTCGTAGGTGACTGGTAAGTCTCTTCCTGTTGTTTTGCTTTTTTTTCAAAAAATTTCTTTCACTAAACTGACTTTATTTATTATGTATTTCTAGATCTTGGATTGACTCTCGGTTTGACGGCACTTCGAGGGTCTGGCAGGTTAACCAGATATTGGGTAACCTGTGTCGTCTGCACTACCCAGGGGTGCGGACAATGCCGACCGGTGAGCGAGTTCTATGCCAGACATGGGACCAGTACCGGTTTGCTCCTAACGGGTGCCACAGAACTGCTCAGGGGGCGGTGTCTCATGACTTCTGGGTATGCATGTGTTTTTTCAATCTTCTTTTACTTCTAACACAAAGCTTTTCAAGTTACAACACTTTACTAATCATGACTTTTGCAGTTACGCTTTTGCTTGCCAGAAGTCGGCAATCACCATAATCATGCCCTTCAAGTCTTCAACAACAATGCACATAAGGTGGTGAAGGACGCTATTTCGTATGACCGCATTCTAGCGAACAATGCTTACTACAAGGAGAAGCTAGGGCAACGAATGATCAAGGCGACGGACACATCGTCAATATATTTGACTGAAGAACAATACCGTTCGGTAAACAATTCTAACTTTTTAAATCTTCGATTGTTGAGATTTGTTGTCATATAATACAAATAGCATCTCTGTTCAGGTGAGGATTCCGTGGTTTGCAAACCTCGAGGACGCATATTTCGAATTCTGCAAGATTTGGTCTTCAGCTGCATTTAAGAAGAATTCCGAGCAGAAAATACAATGCCGTGGGACAGATCCGAAGCACAGATAGAGTGTCGATGGACATATTCGCCACGCTAAACGCATGGTAAGACCTCCTTCTGTCACTTTCTAGCTATAGATACATTGTAATGCGACTAACTCATTTCTATTGTACAGGAAGCTAAATCTGGCAACGTGCCAAGTGACATAGAGGTGTATACCTCTGGTCACAAAGGAAGCGATCCTACACAGCCAGATGTCTTGTGAAGCCAAACAGCCACGGACCATTTGGTGAGATGTTAGCAATGTTAAGAGTTTTCGTAATTTCATTTTTCTCCTTCTAATCGGACATGTTTTTTGCAGGCGCAGTATGGTGAACACATGGTTCGACTCCATGGAGAGGACTATGATTGGCGGAGAGAACATGTCGACCAAATGTCCGTGTACTCCAGCGGAGGTGGAAAAAGCCATGGATGGTGAGGCAATGTTTTTATTAATGTTTTGTGTATGGTATTGTGATGGTAACTAACTCATTCAATGTTGCAGGTACTCCATGTTCAATGGAGTTATTGACTCGAGAGTGGTGAGAGCTCAGAAGTCTGCTCAGTCATCGCAAAGCTCCGTCGGAGTTGGCTCCAGCCGTCGTCACTCAGAAGAAACCCCGGAGGTGGTTCGGGTGAGGGAGGAAATGAGGGAGGAAATGAGGCGGCACGACGAGTACTATACTGCCTGCTTAGCACAACAACAAGCGATGATCCAAGTAATTTTAGTTTAGAGTGTTGCCGTTAAAAAGTATTCAGAAATAGGTTTAGAACTAACTGATTACATTACAACATGTGTAGCAACTAGCCCAACAGCATGGTGGATTTGACATGTCCATGTTCCAACCACTACCTCCCCCGCCACCACCACTATCTTCTACATCACCTGAGGTACCTCCTGACATATCGTTACTTCAGATACTTAAGTTAGCGTTTAGAAGGGTAGTTGATTTCGTTCTCTAATTTTGTCTATTTCTTCAGAGTTTCCGTACGCCTGTTCAGGATGGAGCCTCCGGGGCAAATGTGGATGAAGCAGGAGGCAGTGGTGGCGCCCATGACCCAAATGTGGGCGATCAGTGAGTATGGATGTGTATTGTGAACCTGGATTGAATCTAGATGTGATATGCTCTTTGATTGATTCTCGATGTGTTATGTGACTTTGTATGTGAATTTGGATGGTATATGTGAATGCGGATGTGTACTGTGACTTTGGATGTGAATTAAGTTGTGTTATGTGATTTGGATGTGATCTATGAAGTTTGGATGTGAGATGTGATTTTGGATGTTATATGTGAAGTTTGAATGTGATTTTGGATGTGAGATGTGAATTTGGATGTGTATTGTGAATGTGATATAAATTGTGTTTGGATGTGAGTGTGAATAGGGGAACCAGGAAAAAACAAAAAAAATACCAGCTAACTTCCATCGGCTTTGACCATAGCCGACGGAAGTTATCTGCTTTCGGCCACGTGGGCAGAAAGGCTAACTTCCGTCGGCTAGGGCCAATGCCGACGGAAGTTAGGGGCCCCTAACTTCCGTCGGCCAGGCGGGCCGACGGAAGTTAGCGTCCCCCTGCTGACGTGGCAGAGTTCGGCGCTACCTTCCGTCGGCCACGTGAAGCCGACGAAAGTTAGCTAACTTCTGTCTGCTCGCTTCCGTCGGCCAAATGCCGACGGAAGTTAGCCTTTGGCCGACGGAAGTTGTCTGGAATGTTGTAGTGTGTTGTTGATGCTAGATTGTCTATATCATCGTCCCCTTCTTGAAAAGCAGTCGTCCTCGACTCTATTTGTTCTGGTGCAAAGAATGGTGACAAATCAGCAACATTGAAAGTAGTACTCACATTGTAGTTATCTTCAGGAAGCTCAATCTTGTAGGCATTGTTATTTATATTCTCTAACACTTTGAATGGACCATCAGCACATTGCATAAGTTTGGACTTGCGCTTCTCCGGAAATTGCTCTTTCCATAAATGCACCCAAACCAAATCACCCGGTTTGAAAAGCATCTTCTTCCTTCCTTTGTTTGCATTTTGAGCGAAATAGCGTGCGCCTTCTTCTCTATAACTTCCTTGGTCTTTAGATGCATAGCTTTCACAAACTCTACACGATTTGTTGCCTCTATGTTTTCTCTCTCTTGAAAAAGAAGTGGCAGCAAATCAAGTGGTGTGATTGGCTTAAAACATACACCACTTCAAACGAGCACAATTGTGTTGTTGAGTGAACAACTCTATTGTATGCAAATTCAACATGTGGAAGGTAGTCCTCCCATTCCTTCAAGTTCTTCTTAATCATTGTTCGCAACAACATGGAGAGTGTAGCATCACCAAACTCCTACAAAACATTTGTGATAGCACTTGGAAGAAAAGAGATATCATTAGTAGAAAACAATACATCTTTGTATACTAGCACAAAATGCACACAATTTGAGTTTTTATTTACTTCTCTTAGTTCTGATTTAGTGGCTAGCTTAACTAACATTTGTTTCTCAACCATTTTATTCCCATTGCCATTTGATTTGTAACTCTCATTTTTAGAATTGGGTTTCTCAGCTTTATTTTTATCTTTCTCCTTAATACTTCCAACATTTACCTCATTCTTTTGCATTGTATCAATATAAATTTGAATAGGAGACATTGGTCGAATGACAAATTCTTTCTGGTTCCACTGAAATGAACATTGATTAGTGCGACCATCATGTTGAATGCCACGATCAAATTGCCATGGTCGACCTAGCAGCAAATGACAAACTATCATAAGAACAAATCACATTCTATCGTATCATTAGGCTCACCCATTTTGTAAGGCACCTTCACCATTGTTGGGGGAAAATACTTCATCCCTTGGGTCTCAAAAGTTATAAGACAAAGACAATTTACTAGACCGAAGTTCAAGACTTAACTCCGGCCTCGCGTATGATCAAGATCAGAGAATCCGTCCAGACTTTTGTTCGAAGTATAACTTCGAAGGTTCATTCTTCGGAGCACATAGCTGCCAGCGAGGACAGAAGACTTATCTTATTTCTAATTAGATTAGTCTTTTACTGTTTTAACCCTATTAGGGGTACCGAAATAGATTCCACTATGTCGGTTGTAATTGAGGGGTAAAAAGGTTTTTTCCTTAAGATTTTTACCTATAAATACCCCCATTCTCACCTTGTAATGAACATCAAATACTCAGTTATTCAATACACAACTTTGAACTACTTCGAGCTATTATCCTATTCAGAGGATTGAAATAGTCCGCTTCACAAACTCTTCGTTTGTTAGTTCTTAATCTTCGAAAACCCGTTAGCGTAATCGTTTACGCCAACATTTAGCGCCATCCGTGGGGAACCTAGTCCAAAAAACTTCGTTCTCTACCAAGTTTTTAGAGCCATGCCTCCTAAGCGGAGTCCATGTGGTAGTCCCCTTCAGAGGTCCCCTTGGACCTCTGGAGCAAGATCTTCGAATACTGTTGAGGTCGGAGGACCTTCGGTAGTTCCCCCACCTCAGACCCCCGAAGGGAATATTCTTCCTCGGGCATACGAAGCCCCTTCAGAGACTTCGTCTATGCTTCGAACAGACGGAGCTCCTTCTCTAGCTCCGACTATACTCCAAACTGACCTGTTCAGTTCTCAAGACCTAGAAGCTCCTTCTGGAAGAAATGAAGATAGTCTTGGCGACATGGTGACCCAAATGGCCAGTCTCCAAGCCAAAGTGACAAGGTGGACATAGGAAGCGGCAAATAGGCTTCATCCTCAAGTTATCCTTGTCAGTCCGGAGGTGCCTCAAGACGACGACTCTCTTCTTTATCCCGAAGCCCTCGAGAATGCTTCCTTCGATAGCGAGTCCCTATTGCACGCCGATTTACAAAAGGTGCGCTTCGACCCCAAGTTCAAAACTTCGAAACTCTATAAGTACTCCGGGGAAGAAGATCCAGGGGAGTTTTCTTGTTCGTATGGTTTGGCGATTGAGGCCAGCGGAGGGGTTCAAGATACCATGGCCAAGTGCTTCCCCCCTTGCGCTCGAAGGAGTTGCTTTACGCTGGTTCTGGTCATTGAAGCCAGGATCAATTAAAACTTGGGAGCAGCTAAGAAAAAAATTTATAAGTAACTTCCAGGGTACTTTTGTGCCCCCTATGTCTACGGGAAGTCTCTTTCAGGTGAAGCAGTAACCCGGAGAAACTTTAAGATAGTTCTTTAAGCACTTCGCTCATACGAAGTCGCAGATAAGAGGATTGTTTGCATCATCCGTCATCGATGCAACCCGAGAAGGAGTCACTCATGCAGGCCTCCTCGACAAACTCCATCGGAAGCAGATATCCTCTGTAGCGCAGTTGATGGCTTATTTCGAAGATTATACTAGGTCGGAAGAAGGATGGCTCCAAAAAACAAATTCGACTTCACCATTCATTCAGGAAGTCAAGCTCGAGGTGAAGACTTTAACACCTTCGCAAGGACCCAACTTCGACATCCAGCATGACAAGCATCGGGGGCAAAAACATCCTCGCTCCGAAGTCTTGAACATTGCTCCTTCTCCGTAGAAATTTTCCCCCAGAAATCCACAAGCTTCAGGAAATAAGGTCAGCGGCAGGAGGCCACCAGGGAAGACGGCTGGCAAGGGCCAAGCCTTCTTCTGTTGTGTTCACGGTGAAAACCGAAGCCATGCTACCAATGCATGCAAGTCTATACTAGCTTTAAGAGGCGAGTACCTCGAAAGGACCTCTAGTCGAGGCACTACTGACCGAGTCCCCTTCGAGGCATGTCCGGAGCCTATGCAGGCTGTTGTACGTGTAGACAACATCGACCCCACAAGACAACCTATGGTGGTCAGTGTTATGCCACCCCCGAAGCAAGAAGATGGCCAAGACTGGGGCAAAAGAGTGGTCCTTCCTATTTCCAGAGGAGGAACTCTTGGCAGCATGTCAAAGAGGCAGCGAAGAGAGTATGTTCGGGAAGTAGGTCATGTTGGAACCTCTTCGTCGGCTGAGGAGCCATGCTGAATAGCGTCGGCCTCATGGCTCCAGAAGTGATGAGTCATTGTCAATGATAGTCAAAGAGGACAAAAGAAGAAGAGATCTGCTGTTTCATGGGCCGCGTGTGACTCAGGTACACGGGCAGCGAGTGACTGTCGGGCAGAGGAGGCTGCGAAGTCGGGCTGGCCCAATCCGGGTGCATGGGCCAGAACCAGTAGAAGACCCACTAGGCTGTTGACCAGTTTTGACTCAGGTACACGGGCGGTGAGTGATTGCCGGGCTGAGAGAGCTGCGGAATCGGACCGGCCCAATCCGGGTACCTGGTGCAAAGACGGTGGAGGCTTTGTTAGTTTCGGCGCAAAACTGACAACCGTTGATTCTGTATCCGACTGTCCTGAAGAGAAGTCGTAGTCGCTACGAAAGCTTAGCTTCCGGATAAGTCATCTGTTACTCTAGGCCCACAGTCAGTCAGTCGTGTTTGTAAAAATACCTAAGGGCAGTAGAGTCTTTTCCTTTATTCTTGCGTCTGTAAAAAACCCTAAGGGGCAGGTGGAATGTTCCTAGTGTTGGGAGCCTATAAATAGGACCCCAATCCCTAGGGTTTGGACTACCCTTTTGGCTGAATTCAATACTACTCCTTTGGGTCACTTTTTGTCTCTTGCTTTGTCTCTCTCCTCTCCTGTTCTTGCTTGTGCCGCCAGGCATTTTTGCCCCTGTTTTGTTGCCTTGCATTTATTGTTCAGTGAAGGTTCTAGTTCCAAATCGTGTGCAGCAACTTCAGAGTTTTTATTGGCCTCATTTCACTCACTCAGCAAGTTTTTCCATTGATTTTGAGGCTTCGGAAGCTTCTCTATTGCGTGTGTTCTTCGTGAGAAGTAGTACTAGTTCTTGCTGTTGCAAGTAGTACTGCTATACTGTAGCTACAATGCTCTGTGCCAGCTTTTCAGTTCCTACTGCACAGCTTTTTGATCAAAGTTGACAGGCTCTAGAAACTTTTCTGTCTGCTTTCTGGCGAAGCCATCCTCTCTGTTCGAAGCCCCTCAGCTCCGTGAGGCAGGCTTCGATCCGACTTACTCGAAGGCTTCGTTTCGATCTTCGAACTTTGTTTTGTGTTCTGTGTTGCTAAGCTTCGAAGTTCTCTTTGAACGGACAGCATCGCATACTTCGAACGACAGTGCGAAGGTACTCCGGCTCTAGCTGTTCGAAGTCCACACTTCGATAGGTTTCGAAGTTGACTTCGAAGCTTGTCATTCTGCTAGGCTTCGTTCAAACTTCGAACTTCGTTTTGTGTCCTCTATTGCTAGCGTCTAAGTACTTTTTGAACGGACAGCATCGCATACTTCGAACGACAGTGCGAAGGTACTCCGTCTCTAGCTGTTCGAAGTCCACACTTGGATAGGTTTCGAAGTTGGCTTCGAAGCTTGTCGTTCTGCTAGGCTTCGCTTTAGTTTCCTTGTGGCGTGTCAGCCTTCGCTTCTCTTTTTGAAGCTTGCTCTTTTCGAAGGTAGAGTGTAGGCTTCGATTTTGGTGCCTCTGTCGTGTGACAGGCTTCGCTTCTTTGTTCGAAGGTAGTCCATTTGTGTGTTGCATTCGAAGTTTTCTGTTCGAAGGTGTAGGTTCGAAGCACTTGGTTCGAAGCTGTGTTCGAAGCCTTGCTTTCGAAGTACATACTTCGAAGCAGGCTCCGACTTTGTCTACTTCGCTTCGAAGTATACTTCGTCATCTACCACTTCGAACTAGGCTAGATCGAAACACCTTCGGCATTTACGACTGCCTTCGGCAGACCTCGCAACCAACCTCCGAAGCAGGCTTCGACAATCTTCTCCGAAGCAGACTCCGACAGGCGAAGCAGGCTTCGCCGAGTTCCGAACAGGAGACAAATCTGAACAGTAACTTCTCATCTCACTTTATATATATTTAGATCAATTCATTGAGAAGTTTTGGCCTGACATACTTTGTTTATCTGCCTAGTTGTACTGCCTTGGTAGTTCTCTGTTTAACATCATTTGATTCTAGGCTAGATACTCTTAGACTTAGGCTATCTGTTCATTTTCTGTTGCTTAATATTTTGAGGTGCGTTGAGTGTTGGGAACAGGCCATATATTCGAAAGAATTTTTAAGGCGCCCATTCACCCCCCTCTGGTCGCTACTTTCGGTCCTACAAGTGGTATCAGAGCTTGGTTAGGGTTTTTCCATACCTTAACCGGTTCTAAACCCCGGTAGTGAGCATGACGTCTCCTGGCAAGGTCCCGTCCTTGGAAGCCTATGGCTATAATTATTGGAAGACTCACATGCGAGCCTATCTCATGAGCCAGGGTTCAGACATTTGGGATATTTGCGTTCACACCACGTTTGTCATATTGCCAGTTACTGAGCAGGGTATTGCTGGTATCATTGCTCAGCATCTGAGCAACAGTAAGGCTGTGAACATTCTGTTTTCTGGTTTAGGTCCCACTGAGTTTGAGCGTGTGAGTCATCTCTCCACTGCGAGAGAGATCTGGGCTACCCTTCGAAAGTTATCGGTAGAAAGAGCAAGTCTTGCTAAGGCAGAAGTAGAGAAATTATTGAAGGCCGGGATTATCAGGGAAGTAGTTCATATGGAGTGGCTAGCTAACCCAGTCTTCGTCAAAAAGAAATCCTCCGGAAAGTGGTGCATGTGTATTGATTTTACATCTTTAAATAAAGCATGCCCATGTGACCCCTACCCCATGCCCCGTATAGATCAATTAGTTGACTCCACTGCTAGTTCAGAGTTATTAAGCTTCCTCGACGCGTATTCTGGTTATCATAAAATCTGGTTAAAGCGTGAAGATGAAATTAAAACAAGCTTCGTAACTCCTTCGGGAGTCTTCTGCTATGTAAGAATGCCCTTTGGCTTGAGAAATGCCAGGGCAACCTTTTCGAGATTAATTGCTAAGGCTATAGGTCACCAAATAGGCCACAATGTAGAAGCCTATATGGATGATATTGTAATAAAGAATTCTTTAAAGCACCAGCATAGCCTAGACTTAGCGGAAACATTTGAGAGCCTCCGAGCGTGTGGAGTCCGCCTCAACCCTGAAAAATGTATCTTCGAGGCTCAAGCTGGAAAGTTGCTAGGGTATCTAGTTTCAAGTAGAGGAATCAAAGCTATCCCTACTCAAATAACTGCATTGCAAAGAATGGCTCCATCGGAGCATTTAAAACAGGTACAGAAGCTTACGGGGTGCCTTGCATCACTTAGTAGATTTTTAGCAAGGTCCGCAGAACGAAGCCTACCCATATTCAAAGCATTAAAAGGGTCAGAAGATTTTGCATGGACAATAGAGTGCCAAAAGAGTTTTGATGATATTAAAGATTATCTCAGCAACCTCGCAACACTCACTGTGCCCGTGGCAGATGAAACACTTCTTCTCTACCTCGTAGCTACCGGCTCCGCTGTCAGTGCAGTCCTTATTAGAGAAGTTGATTTCAATGGGAAGTTGGTGCAGAATCCAGTATATTGTGTATCCGAAGCTTTATCTGGAGCAAAAACAAGATATTCTGAGCTTGAGAAGTTCACTTATGCTCTGATAATGGCTTCAAGTAAATTGCGACATTATTTTTTAGTGCACAATGTAATTGTACCAACTTCTTATCCTTTGGGAGATATGCTCTGAAGTAAAGATTCTATGGGGAGAATTGGAAAATGGGCCGTCGAGCTAGCACCCTTCGGCATCTCCTTTGTAGCAAGGATAGCAATCAAGTCACAAGTAGTGGCAGACTTTGTAGCAGAATGGATTCCGTCTGCAATATGGGCTTCGGAGAAATCAAGCGAAGGAATTTGGACCATATGATGTGCACGGGTGCCCGATCTTACATCAGAGGAGGTAAACTCGATTGGTGGAGGACTCGACATTGATGATCCGACTTCCGATCAGCACTGATCCGAACCCCGCAATTGCTACATCACGGTTCCGTTGGTTATCAACCACGCACGAACGTGATTGACCTCGCTAAGAAGGATTATCCGTGCATGCGAATCGAGAACACAAGTAAAACCCAACCCTAATTCATGACGGCTACAGAGTATTAATACCTAGGGTTTGTGTAAAGTCTTCCCTAATGTTGTGCTTAAGGCCCCAAACGGATACAAGGCCCAAAGTGGCCCAAAATGGTGACGCAACACCTTATGACTTGTTCGGACGACATAGAACGTTTCGTATTGAACCAGGACTTGGCAACAAATTCATTGGAAATATATTTTTGTTATATTTCCAACGCCTTAAATAACGCCTCAATCCGCCTCCGTACGAGAAAGTTATGCCCGTTTTAATGAAGGGTGTTCTGCTGAAACCGAACCAAAATCAGAGTTTGAAGTGGAATCCGAATTGGATTGTTGCGCCACCTCTCCCTCTTGTGTTTGATCCAGAAGTGCTTCTCCCAAGTTCCTTAGAGTCAAAATATCACCCATAAGTAGCATCCCATCCATATTCATATCATTATGTAAAGTAAGAAACAAACGCACCTCATAATTAAGCTTGCGGGGACGAGAGCGAGTGATTGGTCTAGGAATGATAGCGCGTTGGATGTCTTTATCATTGTTATCGATGTCCTCATCATCCTCCCCTTCTTGAATTGGAGTCGTTCTTGACTCAAACTCGTCTTCTTCTCCCAAATATGGCTCCAAATCTGAAATGTTAAATGTGGGGCTAACCCCAAAATCTGCAGGCAACTCAAGCTGGTATGCATTGTCATTAATTTTCTTAACTATCTTGAAAGGACCATCAGCTCGAGGCATCAATTTAGACTTTCTCAAATCTGGAAATATATCTTTACGCAAGTGTAACCAAACAAGATCACATATTTCAAAGGTTAAATGTCTCTTACCCTTACTACTAGCAATTTTATACTTTTCGGTCATCTTCTCAATGTGTTCTTTAGTTGTGGTATGTAATTTCAGAATAAAATCAGCACATGTCTTAGCATCTAAATGCACATGTTCAGAAGTAGGCAATGGCAAAAGATCATTGGGAGCACGTGGAAAGGACTCACCTTGGTGGTAGAATGTATCGCTCGATTATATGCAAACTCCACATGAGGTAAACATTCTTCCCACATCTTCAAATTCTTCTTCAAAACAGCCCGCAACATGGTGGATAACGTATGATTAACTACCTTTGTTTGCCCATCGGTTTGAGGGTGGCATGTGGTGGAGAAAAGCAGCTTGGTTCCCAACATGCACCATAAACTTATCCAAAAGTGGCTCAAGAACTTCACATCGCGATCAGAGACAACAGTGGTGGGTACTCCATGTAGGCGAATGATATCCCCAAAAAACAAATCAGCAATGTTTGTAGCATCATCGCTCTTATGACAAGGTATAAAATGTCCCATTTTCTAGAATCGATCGACTACCACAAATATACTATCTTTCCCCCTCTTTGTTCTAGGTAAACCTAACACAAAGTCCATTGATATATGCTCCCAAGGGACGCTAGGAACAGGAAGGGGCATATAAAGTCCAAAGGGATTCAAGTGTGACTTAGCTTTGTTCCATGTAGTGCAGCGTGAGACGTAGTGCACGACATCCCACCGCATCCTTGGCCAAAAGAAATATGTGGATAGCACGTCCTCAGTTTTCTTCACTCCAAAATGTCAAATAAATCCTCCCCCGTGAGCTTCCTGTAAAAACTAAAGGCGAATGGAGCTAGCTGGGATGCATAGCTTGTTAGCACAATAGAATAAACCATCATTCAGCACATATTTATTCCAAGTTCAGCACTCTCTACAATTTTCAAAAGCATCCTTGAAATCTAGATCAGTAGCATATAACTCTTTTATTGTTTCTAGACCAAATATCTTATGATCAAGCTGAGATAACATAGTAAAACACCTGGATAAAGCATCTGCAATGATATTGTCTTTACCACATTTATGTTTAATGATGTATGGAAATGACTCTATGAACTCAACCCATCTTGCATGTCGCTTATTTAGTTTTGCCTGGCTTCTAATATGTTTCAAGGATTCATGATCAGAATGAATGACAAACTCCATAGGCCAAAGGTAATGTTGTCAAGTCTTTAACACCCGAACTAAATCATACAACTCCTTATCATAAGTGGAATAATTCTTGTATGAGAACTCTTCCTATACCAATCCCACTAGCATCACATTCAAGCTCAAATGTCTTACCAAAGTCAGGAAGTTGTAGTAGAGGGGCATGCATAAGTTTCTCCTTAAGCATGTTAAAAGCTTGTTCTTGTGCTGGGCCCCATGTGAATGAAGCTCCCTTCTTTGTCAACTCATTGAGTGGAGCAGCAATGGTGCTGAAATTCTTCACAAATCGTCGATAAAAACCAACAAGTCCATTAAAACTCCTCACTTGCGTGACGGTTTGAGGTGTTGGCCAGCTCTTGATGGCTTCAATTTTTGCTTCATCTACCTCAATACCCTGTGGAGTAACAACATAGCCATGAAAATAGACTCGATCCGTGCAAAAAGTACACTTTTCAAGATTACCGAACAAGTGTGCATCTCTCAAAGCATTAAAAACAGCACGCGAATGATTCAAATGTTCATCAATAGATCTACTATATATCAAGATATCATCAAAGTAAACCGCCACAAATTTGCCAATAAATACTCTCAATACTTCATTCATTAAACGCATGAAAGTGATAGGTGCATTAGTTAACCCAAAAGGCATGACTAACCACTCATATAAACCAAACTTAGTTTTGAAAGTTGTTTTCCATTCATCTCCTAATTTCATTCTAATTTGGTGGTATCCACTACGCAAGTCAATCTTTGAGAAAATGATAGACCCACTCAATTCATCAAGTATATCATCTATCCTAGGAATAGGATGACAATACCTTATTGTAATATTATTGATGGCTCTACAATCAACACACTTACGCCAACTACCATCTTTCTTAGGGACTAAAAGAACAGGCACAACACATGGGCTAAGGATCTCTTGTAAATACCCACGATCCAGAAGTTATTGGACTTGTCGCTGAATTTCTTTAGTCTCCTCCGGATTTGTTCTATATGCAGCACAGTTTGGCAATGTCGCTCCTGGGATTAAGTCAATTTGATGCTCAACACCTCGAATAGGTGGCAGCCCCGAAGGCATCTCTACTGGAAACACATCCTTATACTCCTGCAAAAGGTTAGTGACAGCAGGAGGCAACGAGGTGGAAGAATCCTCAAATGAAAACAAGACTTCTTTGCATATCAATGCATAATAACAAGGAGAATCAAACTCATTAACATCAACCAAATCAGATTTAGTAGCAAGCATAACACCCCCCTTTAATTTAATTCTGTCCGACTTAAAGCTATTGTATTTCTTATCTTTCTTAGGTAGAAAAATAGTGTTAGCTACTTGCTAATTTTCAGATTGTGGTGCAATCTCCTTCTTGCTATTCTCAATACTCTCTTTCTCACATTGCATAATATCAGTGGGAGTCATAGGAAGCAAAGTAATTTTCTTTCCCTTGTGCATAAGTGTATATTTATTACTTCTACCATGATGTGTAGCATCCGTATCAAATTCCCACGGCCTACCCAATAAAAGTGAACATGTTTGCATGGGTACAACATCAAAATCAGCAAAGTCATGGTACGTACCAATGAAAAAGTGCACTCTCGCAGAGTGTGTTACCTTGACCTTTCCACTATTGTTGAACCACTGAATGTAGTACGGATGAGGATGTGGACGTGTGGTCAATCCAAGCTTATTAACCAAATCTAAGCTCACCAAATTGTTGCTGCTCCCTACGTCAATTATGATATGAACACGATGATCATTGACAATGAGGAACATTTGAAATAAGTTATGTCGCTGAAGTGTGTCCGTTTGCTCCACTTGAGTGTTTAAAACACGTTGTACAATCAACGCCTGATACTTCTCGGTGGCGGTAGTACCTAAAATCTCCTCGCCATCACTTTCAGTCTCCTCATCGTCACTTGCATTGTTAGTATCACCTTCATCAATATCACTAGCACTAACATACCCACCATCCTCAGTAGCAACGAATGTCCATCTCTGGTTTGGGCAATCTCTCATGAAATGGCCCTTCCCTTTGCAATTGTGGCAAATAACTCCACTGGTTCGACCTGTAGAAGCAACAGATGAGGAACTATTTGCTGGTATGGTTGTTTTACTCTTATCCTCTGGTGGTAGTGAAGACGACGGTGCTACTGAACGCGCCCTAGGTATGAAGGGGGCAGTAGATCGTGCAAGAGAAGGTAGTGTTGATTTTCCTGTTGTAGGCGCCACTCTTGTGTCAGTGAAGTTGCTCTTCGACTTTAGCTGTCGTCCCTGTAATTCTCTTTCTGCCTTCATAGAAAGGTGAAACAGTCTATTGAGGGAATTATATTCCTTATAATCAACTATGTCCTGTATTTCTCTTCTTAAACCACCAAAAAATCTAGCCATTTTACCATACTCATCCTCAACTACCTCACAACGCAACATTCCTATTTGCAGTTCTTGGTAGTACTCTTCTACAGATTTATTTCCCTAGTTTAAACGCTGTAATTTTTGATGCAAATCACGTTTATAAGTAGTGGGGACAAATCTACCACGCATAGCTCTCTTTAGCCCATCCCATGTATCAGGTGCTAAGCCTACATATTATAGCTCCTTCCACCAAATAATAGCAAAATCAGTAAACTCACTAGTGGCTTGTCTAACTCTATGAATTTCTTGAACAAGATGAGAGTTAAATTTTTGTTCTACTGTCATCTCCTAATTCAGATATGTCTCAGCATCATAAGAGCCAGAAAAGGGTGGTATGCTGAACTTAACCTTAGCAAACGAATTAGCAACACGAGGGTTGTTTTCATTATTACCTTCCATACCTTGATGACGTGGATTTCGTTGATGGGGAGGAGGGTCTTGATCAAGGGGGTGGATATGCTCTTCTTGATTTATGCCATCTGTGTCAACATCCTCAGCTCTATCGTTAGGTGGCGCTTGATATGCCTCTATGTTCTCCATCCTGGTGACGAGGGTGGCAATGCTCCTCTCTATCCTCTCCAATCTGTTCTCATTGTCCTGGTTACTCTTAACGATGTTTGCATTGAGTTCTTGCAGCAACTTTCCAAGTTCGAACTTGGACACAAATTCATCTCCATCGCCTTTGTGTGATCCTGCCATGGTTAGTGGAAACACAAAATACAAACAAGCTCACAAGTGCGTTAGTTCCTATGAACTACTAGTATGTGGAATCGCTCACACTCAAGCGTTTCACCAAGTTCTTGCAAGGTTCTTACCAATTGTAGCAGGTGGCACACCCGGTTGGCTTGGGGATGATACCGTTGAAGTTGTGAGTATAGCGATTGCCAGCTGGTCACCGTACTGATCAGAAGGAAGGTGGAGCTCAGAAGGCTGATCTTTGGGAGCAAGGATTAGCACAAATCGGCAACTGTTAGTAAATCTCAATAATAATCCACAATACTTGTCTTGTTTGCTGGTCTAACTTGTGCTCCTAGAAAAAAAAGTGAAGCCAACTCTAAATAACAAGAACACCAAAATTAGCACTTAAACTAGAACAACTTCCTCCTCTTATGCCTCACAGATTTTTTTCTTTTCTTTTTCTTTTATTTTTTTTGGCCTCTCTTTATTTTCTTTTTCTTTTTCTTTTTTTACAGATTTCTCAAACAATAAGTACTCAACGAGGTACCCGACAAGGAAGAAGTTATGTTGGCTGCAAACAAAAACCCTTCTAGAACTCTGTCTTCCCAGCAGAATTTAGCCCCCTTACCCCAATCGGAAGCAGCTTTGTGGCTCACGACTGGATGAGTTGTTTCGCCTCGATCATTTTGACGGGTGGTAGAGCTCAAACAGAGTCCGTATGAAAAAATTATGGCCGTTTTACCGAGGCAAGGTCAAACTGACCCGAACCAACTCCGACTAGGGTTTAGGGTTGAATTCGGATATCCCGGGACTAAACAAGGTTATGGATTTGACTCGCGATCAAGAAAACAACTCTAAACCAGCAACTCTACATTGACCATCGATCAAAACTCAGCAATACGACACCGTGACAAAATTGCAAAGGCTCAAAACAATAGGACGATAAGGATAACTTGCCCTAGATGTCTACGACTCTTTTTTTTGTGGCTTTTTCTGGAGTTCTAGGAGAAGGCGAATAACAATCTAAGGGATACGGTGATACCTAATGGGAAACTTGGGCTCTGATACCTCTTGATGTGCATGGGTGCCCGATCTTCCGTCAGAGGGGAAAAACTCGATTGGTGGAGGACTCGACGTTGACGATCCGTCTTCCGATCAGCACTGATCCGAACCCCACAATCACTATACCATGGATCCGTTGGTTATCAACCATGCATGAACGCGATTGACCTCACCAAGAAGGCTTATCCCTACATGCGAATCAAGAACACAAGCAAGAACATGAAAACGTAATCTCACAAACAGATGAAAGATCGATTTCTCGAGCGGGGTTCCACAATCTGACGAACGTCAGAGTTCAATTTGCAAGGTAGTTCAAAACTAACCAAAATCCAACCCTAATTCATGATGGCTATAGAGTATTAATACCTAGGGTTTGTGTAAAGTCTTCCCTAATGTTGGGCTTATGGCCCCAAACGGATACAAGGCCCAAAGTGGCCCAAAATGGCGACGCAGCACCTTATGACTTGTTCGGACGATACAGAACGTTTCGTAAAGAACCAGGAATTTGCACCAGATTCATTGGAAATATATTTTCGTTATCTTTCCAGCTCCTTAAAGAACGCCTCAATCCGCCTCCGTACGAGAAAGTTATGCCCATTTTAATGAAGGGTGTTCGGCTGAAACCGAACCAAAATTGGAGTTTGAAGTGGAATCCGAATTAGATTGTTGCGCCGCCTCTCCCTCTTGTGTTTGATCAAGAAGTGCTTCTCCCAAGTTCCTTAGAGTCAAAATATCACCCATAAGTAGCATCCCATCCATATTCATATCATTATGTAAAGTAAGAAACAAACGCACCTCATAATTAAGCTTGCGGGCACGAGAGCGAGTGATTGGTCCAGGAATGATAGCGTGTTGGATGTCTTTATCATTGTTATCGATGTCCTCATCACCTTATACTCGGATGGAGCTTTTCAAGCATTCAGAGCAGGAATTGGAGCACTGATAATTTCAACTTCAGGGCAAAGAGCGATGTACTCCGCAAGGCTCAACTTTAAGTCCACCAATAATATAGCGGAGTACGAGGGAATTTTGTTAGGACTCCGAAAAGCATATGCTCTAGGTGCTACAAGAGTTGTTATCAAAACAGATTCTCAAATTGTAGCAGGGCACGTTGACAAAAGTTTTCAAGTCCGGCATCCGCAGCTTGCAAAATATCTGTAAGAGAGTCGTAAGATCAAAGCAGCATTCAAGGGGATTTTGGAAGGAGCCGGAGCCGTGGATATTCCGGAAGAAGCCTTTTATGAAGAGCTTACTTCACCTTCAGTGCCACAAATTCCTCCTATTGAGGTTCTTTGCATTCCGAACACTGATTGGCGGAGTTCGATCATGGAATTATTGTGAGGTGAAACAACCTTACCTGAAGGGCCACGACTTTCAAGATTGCAGCTAAGAGTTCAGAATTATCACATTATCAACGGTATTCTTTACAAGGGCAGAGTTTGTTCCCCCTTACTCCGATGTATTTCTCAAGTCGAAGGCCAAGAGATACTCTGAGAAATTCATCAAGGCCTTTGTGGTAGCCATCTTGCCCCGCGAGCTTTTGCAGGAAAAACACTTCGCCAGGGGCTTTATTGGCCTACAATAGTAGCTGATGTGGAGAACTTAGTCCGCACTTGCCAAGGTTGTCAATGGATGGGAAGACGAAGTCATCGTCCGCCAACAACTCTTCAAGTTATTGCTCCTGTTTGGCCCATGGCCAGATGGGGCATGGATCTCATTGGCCCCTTCCCAGTAGCAAAAGGAAATCTGAAATTTGCAGTGGTAGCAATTGAATATTTTTCCAAGTGGGTCGAAGCAGAACCTCTCACAACTATCACTTCAAATAATGTACAAAAATTCTTTTGGAAGAATATTATATGCAGGTTCGGAGTGCCTCGACAGCTCACAATCGACAATGAGACTCAATTTGATGCAGAACCCTTCAGGAAGTTCTGCGAACACCTTGGCATAGAAATGTGTTTTGCAGCCGTGCGTCATCCTCAGTCTAATGGAGCTATCGAACGAGCTAATGGTAATATTTTATCAGGCCTGAATCAAAGGATAGTTGGATTGGCAAAAGGGATGTGGACCGAGGAACTCCCGAAGATTTTATGGTCCATTTGGACCACTCAAATGAGGTCCACAGGTTTTACTCCATTCAGATTACTATTCGGAGATGAAGCCACGACGCCGACGGAGCTCAAAGGGGATCTCTTCGCACCACCGAACCTGAAAAAGAAGATGAAAGGCAAGCTTCGCTAGATTTAACAGAAGAAACAAGGCTTCGGGCTGTTGCAAATTTGTTGAAATATCAGCATCAGACGAAGACTTGGTATGACTCGAAGGTTAATCTTAATGAGCTTAAACCAGGTCATTTAGTTTTGCGAAGAATCATAGAACCAGGGAAATTAGGAAATAAGTGGGAAGGTCCATATATCATTCTATGTTCAGGACGCCCTGGTTCTTTTAAGCTAGCTAATTTAGAAGGTGAAGAGTTAAAGCATGCTTGGCATGCGGAGCACCTGAAGCGATATTTTGCATAGGGGCTCCTTGTAATCATCTGTAAATACCTTCTGAATAAATAAAGCTCATGGTTCAGATAATACCTACCTCTCAAACACTCCCTACTTCTAGTGGATGCACTGGAGGAATGGAGTTGGTTGTGAGGGAAGTGTCATTCATTTGAACCAATTTTACGGACTTCGAACCACCGGTTCGAAGCTTCCGACGAGGCGGGAAAGTCACAAAAAAGGATTCCAAGCCACCGGATTGAAAGCATCCATAAAAATAGTCCAAGGAGACCAAATGATACGGATTCCAAGCTCTTTCTTGAAAGCATCCGTAAAAAGAGTCCAAGGAGACCACTATGCGGATTCCAAACCACCAGTTTGTCCAAAGCGACCATTATTATCGGATGCTAAGTTATCTGAAAAAGAGTCCGAAGTGACTACATTCAAACAAAAAGGTACTACGTTACTAGTTTTCAGACTCCGAATTAGTAGAGTTGAAGACATTTTCGAGGTCTTTAGTGACTATTGTTGACCTCAGTCAATCTTTAATATGATAAGGGGCTATGAGCCTCCAAAATTGTGCTCCTAACTAATGTTAATTTTTATCATTCAAACAGATTACATTACATCATGAAAAATCTGTGTCTATACCAAGAAGGAAACGAAGACCTCTTCGATCCCTAGAGCTACTGTTCAAACTACTACGACTTCGAAGGCGACTCGTTCTGGAGCCAGGAGTTTTAATAACTTTACGTTTAACCCTCTTCCCTCCTTTGGAAGTTCGAAAATCCTTCTGCTCTTGCTGAAGTTCGGCCCAGGTCCGAAGTTGTTCGGGGCTTCTTTCCCAGCTTCGAAGTTGTTCAGGGCTTCTTTCTACTTGCTCTTCGATAGTATTTTCTTCTCCAGACCATTCAATGTCTTCAGAAGAGGAAGGTTCTAAACTAACTTCTTTTTCCTCCTTTTTAATATAAGATAATATGTCTTTGCATATATCAGGCATAAATTCACCGGAGCTTCCCCGAGGAATTGAAAATCAAGGCCGTTTGTGAGGTCTTAGAGCTTCGAAGGTAGCCCATAGCAGTCGAAGCTCTTCGTTAACCTCTAGAACTTAGAGATCATCCAAAAAAGGGTGAACAGCCTAAAAACAGTTCCAAATAAGTATTTTCATTCATAAATGTTGGGGGAATATATTTCCCCTGAAAAGGGGCCAAATGACGTCAGCCTCCGACGGCCTCCGGCCCGGAGCCCAACACTGTCGAAGCCTGTATCCTCCCCCAGGATTGTTCCCATGTCTCGAGGTTCGTCTCGGAGCCTGTTGGTGTGAAGCCCCCGGGCCCCATCGAAGCCCTCGAGAGCGGGGTACTTCGCAGCCCTTCGGTGCGAAGCCTGCGGGATCCCCTGAAAGCCGCAAGGAGCCAAGCCTCGGGCTGGTCCCGAAGCCAGCCTCCGGGCCCGGTTCGAGGTTAACCTTCGGACCATATCCAGAGTTAGCCCTCGAACCCCCCTTCCGGGGCTCCGCAAGCCAGCCTTCGGACCCTGTCAAGACTGTTCGAAGCCAAGGCTCCGAGACCCCAGTTCGGAGCCCAGTTCGAAGCCCAAGCTCCGAGACCCCAGTTCGGAGCCCAGTTCGAGGTCAAGGCTCTGAGACCCTTGTTCGGAGCCTTGCTCGGAGCCTCACTCGGAGCATTCTTCAGAGCCCCCCTTCGGGGTGCACTTCGAAGCCCTCTTCGCAGCCTCTGCCATAAGAGCTCCGGCCCCTACTTCGAAGCTCAAGAAATATCTAAGTATAGGCCATACCGGGGGCCCCTCCGCCCCTGGTATGTCGTTTGGATGGTCAAAGCCTGGCGCAGCCTGACACGCCTATAAAGCTGTAAAGCTGTAAAGTACCTTTGTACAGTAGCTAGCTCTCTTTCCCTGTCTAACCCTATGAGCCTAAGGGCTTGTAGAGGGCATTTTGGTCTTTTCCTTAAGGCCTGCGTGCCTATAAAAGCAGGGCCAAGCCCTTGTAACAGGACACACGCTCCAGGGGGCCAAGAGACCCTGGAACTATTGTTCCATACTAGGGCATACCATGCCAAATCCACCACAACTGGACGTAGGGCTGTTATCTCCTAGGAGAGGCCCGAACCAGTATAAACCTTTTTCTCCCTCTGTCAGAACCCTTCGAGGTTCATTCTACACATCACGCTCCACCACAGAAAAACCTGCTAGAATTAACGCAATTGTTCCAACAGTTGGCGCCGTCCGTGGGGAACTTAGTACTAAAAGCTAAGTTCTCTGCCACTGTCTGCAACTCGAAGTACGCCTGAGGGGGGAGCTTCGAAGCTTTTTTGCTTCGCGCACCCTCCGGCAAGGGGCTTCGGGTGAAGCTCGAAGGCCATCCTCGCCTTCCTCCATCCTCCACATACCGGAGCTCACCCTCCGGCAAGGGGCTCCGCTCCACACGTCGGAGGCCGTCGAAGCCCCAGGGGCTACGAGGTCAACCTTCAGCCACTTTGCGAGGTACGTCCGTTATCCGAAGTACCACTTCGGTCTACCACTTCGCAATCATGTTCGAAGCCCTGCTTCGCCTTAAAATTCGAAGCCTAGCTTCGCCCTTACAGCAAGTTTTTGCCCCATCTTATTTAAAAAATCAAAGCCTCGCTTCGCCTTATCGAAACCCAAAGCCTCGCTACACTTTGTTTAAAAACTCGAAGCCCCGCTTCGCTTTATAAAATCCGGAGTACCCCTCCGAAGGCTACACAGTGCCCCCGGGCCTGTAGCAGTGGGCTAAAAGGACTCCGGGCCACTAGCCCGATGCGTCCAGGGATTCCGGGCTGCGCACCCGAAGCATCCCAGGGATTCCGGGTTCCGCACCCGAAGCATCCCAGGGTCGAAGGTGACCCAGAGTCGAAGGTGGCTCAGAGTCGAAGGTGGCTCACACTATCACAGGTTCGGTGAATCCACACCAAATATCCTTCTCATTACAGGACCAAGTTCTGAAGCCTTGCTTCATTATCCAAACACGCTCCGAAGCCTTGCTTCGCGTGTTAATGTAATATACGCCTAAGCGTCTCGAAGTCATACTTCGCTAAAACCTAAGTGCGTTTCGGAGCCTTGCTCACGCACAGCATTCAAATCCTAGCATGCCGAAGCATGCTTCGCTTAACTTGGTTGTGCTGAAGCCTTGCTTCGCACCAAGTTAGCGCGTTCGAAGCCCAAAAGAGACCTTCGCTCAGTGAAATTCCGAGCAGTCGAAGCCCTGCTTCGCACCAAATTAAAGCATTCGAAGCCCAAAGGAGGCCTTCGCTTAAATAAAATTTCATGCGTCGAAGCTGCCGAAAGGCGCACCCTTCGCATCTTTTATTTTTTGCCCGCACCAGCAACGGCTAAGTCCCTAGCTGCCACGAGCAAAACGGGGAAGCATGTATGCGAGGTGTGCGAATGTAATACGCAGTACGAGCGTCACAAGATAAAACGTTTGAAGCCAAACAATGCGAAGCATACAGACGAAGTATGCAAATATAACAAACTCCATTCATTGTATGACAATTAAGAAGTGTGTTACAGATATAATTCGAGAGCAAACTACGAGTAGTCTGTGTCTAAGCCTAAGAAGAATCGTGTGTGAGGCCCCAACCCTCGCTTGCCTCTCTTTCGGCCAGGGCCCCCTCGGCTGGACGAAGCCTCGTTGGAGCCCGCTCTCCCACGTCCGGCTCGTCCAGGCTCCGAAGCCCGCGGACCTCGTCTCCCACTTTGCAGGTCGCTCCAAGTTAGCGAAGCAGGCGGTGCCTTATCGAAGGCAGAGAAATCTAGGGCTTCGTCGCCTGCTAAGGCCATCCGTGAAGGTAAAGACAAAGAACTCTAAAGGAACTCCGTCTTCACAGCGGCTAGCAAATCCTGAGCTACTTCGGAGATGGCTTCGCCGTCGGGCACCCTCGGAAGCTTAAACCGAGGGGGACCTTCGGACCTATCTACTTCGAGGACCGCCCACAACTGTCAAAGTTCTTTGGAGTCCTCGAGCACTTTGAGGTCTACACTCGGAGGCTGAGCCTGGGCAGGTATAAAAAGACCCCCGCATTCATATTAATAAGCTGATAAGAGTTTTTACAAGCCTGCAGCTAAGTATTACAAAAAGGCCTAAGGAGATCTACACCTTCGGAGGTGGAGGCGTCGAAGTCGAAGGCTGGTCAGGCACAGCAGGTGCTTTGGATCGGCGGTGTCGAAGGGCCTTCTGGAGGTCGAGGACTGCTTCGCAGCCTTGCTCCTTCTAGGGTTCCTGCAGCCGCCGCCAAGCTCCGCGGACATCAGCCGGAGGCGTTACCAAGTGCTGGCCCCCGAAGACCACCGGGGTCACGGAGGTTGCTGCCTGAAGGTGGTTGCACCCCGCTTCATGAAGCATGTGCAACACCCCTTGGCCCGCGACTCGGCCGGCCATAAGGGCGAAGCCCTTCAGCGATTGCTCCACCGTCGAAGCCACCGTCTTCAAGAAATCGACGCGGTCCCCAATTGGGTCCTAATCGCCAAAGTCTGGAGCCCGGCACTCGGTCCCTATTTGCTCAAGGACGTCAGTCAGGCTCTGGGTGGCTTCGCCAAGATTGTCCATGACGAAGTCTTCAAGCTTCTGAGACCGTCGATGGAGTGAGGCATTCTCCTTCGCCTGCCGGGCCTCGGTATCCTTCGAAGCCTTGAGCTCCGCACGGAGTTTGTCCATCTCCGAGGCTAGGGCATCCTTAGCCTTGTCGGCCTCAGCCTTCGCCACCTCTGCCACGCCAACCGAAGCCTCGGCCCGCCTTCGTTTCTCGGCTTCCACCGAGACTTCGCGTTGAAGGGCCTCCTTCTCCACTGCGAGGCGCTCCATCCGCCTGTCTACATAAGTCGAAGCTGCTGCGTTCAGTGCGAAGGCCTGCAGGAATTCAAGAAATCACAAGTGTTAACCAAAGACTAAAGCACGGTTCGAAGGCTGCAAGGGGCTTCGCTCAACCGTATGAAGACTTCGTTCGCGCTGACGAAGAGTTCCATGGGGTTCAAGTGGCTAAGTTGGGCCACCAAGTCCCCTGCCTCCGAAGAAGCAGAAGCCTCGCGGAAGCCGTTGATCGCCGCCTCCGTCACACCGCCCCTCGGCTTGAAGGGGTGAACCACTGCCACGGTCGCCTGCGCGGGCTTCGGCAAGGCGGGGCTCAAGCCCACCACGTCGACATCTTCGTCGCTTCGAGGGTGTAGATCTTCCTCGCGGCCTCCGCTGCCTCCGTCTTCGGACGAAGTACTTTCGGACTCTAAATCGCTGCCGCTACTGCTCGAGGCTTCCGTGGGCTTCGCATCGGCGGGCTTCGATCCGGCTTCGCCTGCCGGCTTCACCACAGTGGGCCTCACATCGGCTTCATCCTCTGCAGAAAAGCCAAGTCAAGATCCGCATATTGAAGAGAAGCATGTAAAAAGGGTTTACCTTCGTCGGATATTTCTTCAAAGGAAGGAGGGGCTAGGTGTGCCCTCCAATCCCTTCGCTGCGAAGCTGGCGCATCAACCTCCGCGCTCGAAGTTGTTGTCACCAGAGCATCCGTAGCCTCCTTGGCGGCGGGAGTAAGCGCGTCGGCCTCCCCCGCCGAAGGCTTCGCCGCCAGGAGCTTCGCTGCCTTCTTGGAGGTCGGAGTGGTTGCGGGCTTCGCCGCAACTTCTCCCGAGCTAGGGACTTCAGCCGCAGGGACCTCTGGCCAAGGCCCCGAAGCGTCCGGCTCGTCATCGTCCCCCCTCTTCCTCTTGGCTCCGGCCGACGAGGTAGTCAGGTGGGCAAAGTCCGGTAGAGCAGGGAGCCCCTCGAGGTCGAGCGAGGTCCATACTCTGTTCCAGCGCTCCCAGGACCCCACCAGTGCGAGGCGCTGGGCCTGCTCCTCGGGGGTCGGAGTCCCAACGACTCGATCCGCCGCCGCGATGGCCTCCTCCGGGGTCCTCATTTCGAGGTCAGCTTCATAAAAGGTTTAAGTTAGAAGTGAAAATCTACAAAGTATAAAGGGCGAAGAGGTTGCGAAGCCTTACAGAAGCGGTCGGAGGCAACCTCGCTAAGTTCCCCTCGACCCGAAACCTGGAAGAGCCCCTCTGGCCAGGAGCGCGCGAGGGGGCTGAGCCGGAGGGTGATGAACTCCTCCGCGAGGTCCCTCATGCTCATCTTCGCCGCCACTCTCCGAAGTAGCAAGATCCGCGAGCGAAGGATGTCCTCGTTGGTCTTCACCACCCCTTTGTGTCGGTACAAGATGTGGGCGTTGGTACTCCGAAGGGGGGAGTTCGCGCCGACGGAGGCGTAGAACCACTCCTGATCCCACTTCGAGTACCACTTATTGTTTACAGCCCTTGCCGGGAAGGCGTCCTGGAACTCCTTCCGGAGCTGGAAGTTGGCGCTGCCAAAGGCCAGCGCCCTCTTGACGTGGTCTGGCCCCTCCCTCGGCTTCGGCTGGCAGTTGGCGTCGTGGAGGGCGACGAAGACGTCCGCACGACCCTCGCAGCCCTCGGCCCTCATAGCCCATTCAAAAAAAGCCAACCTTGCCACTACGTTGGGCGAAAGTTGAGGAAGCTCACGGTTGTAAGCCTTGAGGACTTCGCTCAGCATCCCCACTCCTGGCAGCCCGAGGCTGGCTTCGAAGAAGGCCTCGAACACCACCACTTCGTCAGCCCGAGGCCTCGGCACAGCCTCCGACTTCTCCGGGACCCGAAGCTGGATCTTCGCTGCGATCCTCCCTTCGCAGGCCCTCTAGACCGACTCCTCCATGGAGATCGAAGCCCTCATCTCCAAGGTCTGCTCAAACTTGTCGGAGGGCGTCCGAAGGTCCCTCGGCCCCAGCCGCCTAGGCGGAGGCTTCGCCGCTGCAGCCGCTACCGCTTGCAGTTGGGCGGAGCTTGAGCTTGGGCCCAGAGCCAAGGACTTCGCCGCGACCTTCTTCGGCATCTCGGTGGGGCTTCGGAGTGAAGGGCTAAAGCTAGTGAAGGGCTAAAGCTAGCGAATGGTGCTCTGCGTGAAGCCAGAAGGAAGAAGAGAGCGAAGGTTGTACGGCAATGAGAAGAAAGCAAATGAGAGCGTGCCGAAGCTGCACGCGGGAAACCCCTATTTATAGGCGCGGTAAGAATTCCAACAGTCGTGGGCCGAACCCACTGCCGAGTGGGCCTCCAGCGAAGGTGAAGCGGCCCAGCGCAGGGTAACGGTAACTTTCTAGCCGTTGCGGAGCCGTTTGGGCTCCCGAGGTCTTTTTGACAAACTGGCGCAGGCGTTTATTTCCTGCAGTTTTCGAGGTCACCTTCGGTCCAAGCTCCGAAGGCATGTTTTATCCGAAGTTGTATTTTGCAGGTCATTTTTCCTAAGGGCGCGCGCACCCCTTCGTCCCGAAGGCCTACACGCGAGGGGCTACTATTGGGGGAATATATTTCCCCTGAATAGGGGCCAAATGACGTCAGCCTCCGACGGCCTCCGGCCCGGAGCCCAACACTGTCGAAGCCTGTATCCTCCCCCAGGACTGTTCCCATGTCTCGAGGTTCATCCTGGAGCCTGCTGGTGCAAAGCCCCTGGGCCCCATCGAAGCCCTCCAGAGCGGGGTACTTCGGAGCCCTTCGGTGCGAAGCCCGCGGGATCCCCTGAAAGCTGCAAGGAGCCAAGCCTCGGGCTGGTCCCAAAGCCAGCCTCCGGGCCCGGTTCGAGGTTAACCTTCGGACCATATCCGGAGTTAGCCCTCGAACCCCCCTTCCGGGGCTCCGCAAGCCAGCCTTCGGACCCTGTCAAGACTGTTCGAAGCCAAGGCTCCGAGACCCCAGTTCGGAGCCCAGTTCGAAGCCCAGGCTCCGAGACCCCAGTTCAGAGCCCAGTTCGAGGTCAAGGCTCCGAGACCCCTGTTTGGAGCCTTGTTCGGAGCCTTGCTCGGAGCCTCACTCGGAGCATGCTTCGGAGCCCCCTTTCGGGGTGCACTTCGAAGCCCTCTTCGCAGCCTCTGCCATAAGAGCTTCGGCCCCTACTTCGAAGCTCAAGAAATATCTAAGTATAGGCCATACCGGGGGCCCCTCCGCCCCTGGTATGTCGTTTGGCTGGTCAAAGCCTGGCGCAGCCTGACACGCTTGTAAAGCTATAAAGTACCTTTGTACAGTAGCTAGCTCTCTTTCCCTGTCTACCCCTATGAGCCTAAGGGCTTGTAGAGGGCATTTTAGTCTTTTCCTTAAGGCCTGCGTGCCTATAAAAGCAGGGCCAAGCCCTTGTAACAGGACACATGCTCCAGGGGGCCAAGAGACCCTGGAACTATTGCTCCATACTAGGGCATACCATTCCAAATCCACCACAACTGGACGTAGGGCTGTTATCTCCTAGGAGAGGCCCAAACCAGTATAAACCTTTTTCTCCCTCTGTCAGAACCCTTCGAGGTTCATTCTCCACATCACGCTCCACCACAAAAAAACCTACTGGAACTAACGCAATTGTTCCAACAATAAAGGATAAAAGCATAAGTTTTTACATAATCGGGGCCCTAAGGAGAACTAGACCTTCGGGTCCGAAGGAGGTTGGCTGCTCGAAGGTTGCGACCACGCTTGATTTTGGGGAAGTCCTTAATCAATCCATGTCTTGATCGCTGATCGGCCTTCAACTCTCCAAGATGGTTGGAAGGCTTCCCAAGCTGCATCTACATCGATGGAAGGATTTAAGAGCCGGTCATCACTGAAGTTGACAGGAGTTGCCTCTGGCTCTGGTGCTACGGATAGCCCTAAATCCTCATAGTAGAGAAGGAGTCCGAGGGCAGTTACTTGGCCGGAGATCTCTCCATACCTAATACCCGCTGTCTTCATAGTCTTCGCTACTGCTTGGATCATCTTCAATCGTCGCAGCAGAGGGATGTCACCAGTCTAAGGTAAAGTCCAAGAAGTGCCAAAGTACTCTAGGACACCTCGAAGGTTGTCCATGGTTTCTAAGGCTACCTTCTCACACTTCACCTTGTCTTAGGACAAAGAATTCTTCGACGCAGATAACTCATCTATCAAGGATGAGAGCCTAGCTACCTCTGTAACCAAAGAATTTTTTGTCTGAGTAAGTTGTTGGCCTCCTCCGTCAACTTCAGCTGCTCCTCTCAGAGCTTGACCAGCTTAGCCCGTGCAGTTGCCTGCTCCCTTCGTAGCTTTTCCACTTCGGCCCGAAGCACAATCTGTTCAGCTTCGAGCTGGCGGTTGGCAGCCTCCAAGCCAAGTCTAGCTTTTCTTTCTACGGCCACCATTTCATCCAAGGAAGAGGTCCAAACCTCGGAGCTAACAAGACTCCCCTAAAGAGCCGTTATCTTCTCCTTGAGTCGGTTGCACTCCCGCTCATTTGATACGGTCGCAGCTCGAGCCAAGACTATTTGCTGCGAAGGATGAAAAGAGAAATGTAAGCAAACTATTTACATGTTTAAACTAACTCTGTTGTTGCAGATACTTCGTACCTGATAGGCTGCTTGCTCCAAGGCCGCATCCAACTCTAACCCCTTAACTTCCCCGAGAATGGCTAACAAGTCGGTCTCCCCAACCTCGTGACTAGCCCGAGTCAAAGGCTCTTGCTAAGTCCAAAGTCCAGTCATTCGCTTCAAAAAAGGAGCTAGGAGGGGGAGCCCTGACAAGGCTCTATGATCATCTTCACTCAGAGAAGGGTCAGAGCGCAGCATCGTGTCTTCGAAGACTTCCGTAGATTGGCCCCCTTCCGTGGATTGACCTCCATCGGTAGACTCCGACGGGGTCCATCCCGGAGTCGGAGCGGGCAAAGGTTCCCCCTTGCCTTTACCTTTCCCAGGCCCCATTTTCATGGCAACCACCAGGATTGGCTTCAGAGATTTTGAAGCTTCTAGCGCAATCTTCGTGGCAGGGGTCATCTCCATGGGAGTTAATCCTTTAGAGGGCAATATTGTATAAATTTTGCAGTACACAAAAAGAAAGAAAAGGTACTCTAATGAAGTTTACCATCGACGTCCTACCGCCAAATGAGCACGGGACTGCTCGGAGGCTCGAATGCCTCTTCAGACTCAGAGCTGGGAACCGAAGGATTAGCTATCAAAACTTCTCCAACAACCACAGCTATTACTTCATCCAGATCTGAAACTTGATCATTTGTTGTCCCAACTCCGCCTTCTCCCGCAGTAGGGGCTTCTTGGCCAGACAAGAAATTTTGAGTCTCTGTCTGCTCAAGGTTGTCCTTAGCAATAGGCATGGCTACCGCGTCGCCTTCGGCAGGGACTTCAATCTCTATTTGTACCCTTTCATCCCCGGTATTGAGGGCTTTGAACTCCCTCCGTATTTCTACTTGTCCTTCATCTTTAGATGACTCCGAAGATGAAGTAGGGAATTTGGAAGGAGCGACGAACTTTGGCTTTCGGGCCAACTTATTCACAGGTGTCTTGGTCAGTGCCGAGGTCCCCACTTCAGCTTTCCTCTTTTTGTGACCAGGCTCGGACGTGCTCCAGTCAGGAAGAGAAGGAGCCTCAACTCCTTGTACGCTCTATACTCGGTTGAACTGCTCCCAGCTGCTCACCAGCTTCACCCTCCATTCCTTCTCGGTGAGCGTAGGAGCAACGAGGATCTTCTCCGAAGCCTGAAAAACTTGCTCCGAAGTCAAGGTGTTGCGCGGAGATGAAAGATAAGATTTTATTTCAGTTAAATAATTTTTATCAAAACTATTGCATATAAAACATTTTGCAGAGTTTCCAAGGTTACCTGCAACACTTGAAGAGATCTCTCGGAGTCCACCCTCTGGATTCTCTTCGAAGTTAATAGGCCAGTTGGCCATAAGGGGCAGAATTCGGAGTCTGATGAACTCCTCCGCTAAGTCACGCATGCTCATGCGGCGACTTATTGTTTGTAGAAGGTTGAGGCGAGCTTCGAGCTGGCCCGGGTCCGGATGAACCTCTGCTTCTCTCCGGTAAAAAATGTCTTCAAGAGGCCCAGCCAAGGTGCTATCCGCTCCTACTTCGGTGTAAAACCAGCGAAGGACCTAGTACGTATACCACCTAGCGTTGATGGCCTTTGCTGGGAACCGAGTTTGATACTCATCTCGGAGCCAGAAGTTGATACTACCAAAGTCAATTACTATTTTCTCTCCTCCGGAGCCCTGGTAAGTCTTTGGCTGGCAGGAAGCTTTATGGAGTGCTACGGAAATCTCTGCCCTCCCTTCACAACCTTCAGCTCGCATCACCCATTCGAAGATTGCAAGGCGCGCTATGGCATTCAGAGATAACTGAGGAAGAGTAACATGAAAAAGTCCTAACCTAGCCTCGAAGAATACTTCAAACACAACCACTTCTCCAGCTCAAGGTGATGGGATTGCTTCCTGGCCGGGTTGGTGAATCTTGATCCCTGAACTAATCTTCCCCGCAATCGCTGCCGCAATGGATTTCTTTGAGCAGGTTGAAGGTCCTATGTTGTACGATTGGTCATGATACTTTGATGACGCTGGGAGAAGGTCATAGGGACCGGCCGAATGAGGTTTACCCGTAGGCGCCGCCACTGCTGTGGCCGCCATAGCTTGCTGCCTGGCTAGGGTCGAAGCAGGGACGGAAGCCTTGTGACTGGTCTTCGCCATTGAAGAAGATGATAGTTTGAAACTAGAAGCTCAGAAAGCAAGAAGAGGAACAATGCAGGAGTAGTGAGTAAAGTATCTCAAACACACCTTTGTATCTTTATTTATAGTCTATACTCACAAACATTTTACCGTTCATACGTGTTGTTACGTCTTCTGTACCATTATCTTTTCCAAAAATGAAGCGACGTCATAACTCCTTCCGAGAAAAAGGATAACTTCTATATTTGTGAGTCTAACGGTCTTTTCAGCTTTGCAAAAATTATCTTCGGGGCTACTCTGATGATACCTTCGCATGGAAGTCGATTCGAAGATTATAAATTTCTAAATACTTCCAAGGTTGGTATATTTTACTAAGCCCCTGAGCATGAATATGTTTCTTGCGTATACTTCTTTCCTAACTTTGCAGATCACTCAGAGAAGCGTATTCGAGGGGATACTGTTGGGGGAAAATACTTCATCCCCAAGGTCTCTAATGTTATAAGACAAAGACAATTTACTAGACCGAAGTTCAAGACTTAACTCCGGCCTTGCATATGATCAAGATCGAAGAATCCGTCCAAATTTCTGTTCGAAGTATCACTTCGAAGGTTCAATCTTCGGAGCGCATAGCTGCCAGCGAGGATAGAAGACTTATCTTCTTTCTAATTAGATTAGTCTTTTACCGTTTTAACCCTATTAGGGTTACCGAAATAGATTCCACTACGTCGGTTGTAATTGAGAGGTAAAACGGTCTTTTCCTTAAGATTTTTACCTATAAATACCCCCATTCTCACCCTTGAAATAGTTCGCTTCACAAACTCTTCGTTTGTTAGTTCTCAATCTTCGAGAACTTGTTAGCGTAATCTTTTACGCCAACAACCATATGTTGAATCTTCACTTCTCCACAATCATTCAACTGTTGTACATGGTATGGATGCGGGTGTCGTAGCTGCTTCAATCCAAGTTTTTCATACATTTCTTTGCTAGCTAAATTATGACAGCTTCCACCATCTATGATTACCTTACAGACATGACCATTTACCTTGTCTTTTGTGTGAAAAAGATTGTAGCATTGTTCATGACCTTGCTTTGGTTGTACACTTAACACTTTATTTGTAACAATGAGAGATTGACCACTCTCAAAATCACAGTAAGTCGTCTTGTCCTCTTCTTCTCCCATTTCAGCAATTGGGTCAACATCATCTTCACTTGTAGATTCATACTCACATATCTCTGTTATTAGCATTGTGCGGTTGTTTAGACACTCCCTTGAGATGTGTCCTCGACCCCAAACATTTAAAACATTGAATAGCACTACTCTTCACTGTAGAACCCACAGAAGAAGCACTTGCTGATGTACCTTGCTTCACATTTGGGGTAGATTGCTCTTTTCTGATTCGAGCTACATGGGGAATGGAAGAAACACTTGCACCAGAATTGTTAGCTCGAAAAGAATTGAACCAAGAGGGGTATTTACCTGTTGTAGGTACCAGATTGTTTTGAGTGTCTTCGATTCTTGTTGTACTTGTCGTTCAGCTTTGACTGCATGATGCACCAATTCAACCACATTTTCATATGGTTGAAACTCAACGATGCACATGATAGGATGATTCAAACCAGCCAGAAAGCATGCCATGGGTTGCTCTTCATGTTCATATACATTGGCACAGATCATGGCCATTTCCATCTCCTTGTAATATTCATCCACGGTGCGACCTCCTTGCCTATGCCCCTGCAATTTATCAAATATATTACACTTGTAATGACAAGGGACAAACATTGCTCTCATCTCAACCTTCATTTTAGTCCATGATGCTATATGAGGTTCGTCATTGTTGGCGTAAAAGATTACGCTAACAGGTTCTCAAAGATTAAGAACTAACAAACAAAGAGAAAGTTTTGAGAACTATCTCAAGCCTCCGAATAGGATAATAGCTCAAGTAGTCTGAAATTGTGTATTGAATAGCTGAGTATTTGATGCCTATTACAGGGTAAGAAGGGGAGTATTTATAGGCAAAAAGTCTAAGGAAAAGACCTATTTACCCCTCAATTACAACCAACATAGTGGAAACTATTCGGTACCCCGAATAGGGTTAAAATAGTAAAATCTATCCAGAGAAGGTAGATAAGGCAGACGTCTTATCAGTCTTTCTGTTTTCTACTGTAGCTTCGGAGCATTCGGAGGATGCCTTCGAATCATGAAGTCGAAGCATCCTTCGGCTTAGAAACTTCATCACCTCCGAAGATGAACGCAAGCTTTGATGCGGATAAGTCATCTTTGACTGTTAATCTCTAAAGCCCTGAGGATGAAGTATTTTCTCCCAATAGTAGCCCCTCGAATATGCTTCTTTGATTTACCATGTATGGCAGGAAAGCAGTATACATAAGGAATATTTTCATATTCAGGAACTTAGAGAAATTTTAAGGTGTTACAGTTATCCGAAGGGTATTTGACATCGAAGTATCCCCGATGAAAGCTTTGAACTAGGACTGTTGTGTGAACACTTCGCAGGAAAGGGAGCCATTACGGAGTGGAACGTCGTGAACAACCGTTAATTTTGAGTCGTTACCCTTCAAGTAGCCATTATGCTCCCGAATAAGGTAACGATCAAAATTTTACCATGGGTTCACACCATTTCACTTCCTGGTCCCACCCGTCAGTGGCAGAAGTTGAACCTGCAGTGTGAACATGACCGAAGCGCAAAACCTAGCGGAAAGGCTATAAAAGGGGGGTCGAAGCCCACCGAAAATTTTTATAGAACCTAACTTCCGAAGCTCACTTTCTTCAACCTTCAAATCTCCCCTCAACTTTCTGAGCGATCGACTCATGGTGAGGACCAACACCACCGTGCCAGCGGCAACAAGCACTTTGGCGTAGAGGAAAGCTTGGGCGGCTTTGGCAGCAGCGGCCATGGCGGGGGCTCCAGGAGGTTCTTGGCCCAAAAATCCTCGGGAGCTCCGCCGTCCATCCAAGAAGCAGATCTCGCAAAGCTTCCTCATCGGCCAGTCCACAAGTACTGCAGAATCCATCAAAGAGGCAGTGGCCAGGAAGTTGGGCCCCGGAATGAGGACTTGGGTCCCTAGAACAGAGTCGACCCCGAGTCTGCAGAGTGGAGAAGTAGTAGTCTTCAAATCGTTCTTCGAGGCTGGTCTTGGGCTCCCTGCCATCGACTTCTTATCAGAGGTATTAGAAATGTTTCACATTACCTTGCCTCAGTTGTCCCCCAACGCCATCGCAAGGCTGGCGGTCTTCGAGTGGGCCCTTTAGGTCAAAGGATGCGAAGGATGATCAGACATCTTCGCTGCCACCCACGAAGCCACCTGCCAACCGAAGCCACAGGACTGCCCCGGAGACACCAAGGTTTTAACAGCCTTCAGAAGCGTCAACTTTTAGCTTCAGAAGGAGCATGCACAACATTTCCCTATGAAGGCCATCAACGACCGGTGGTATACCAACTGGATCCTCCGGTGGTTTTATGCTGAGGTCGGAGAAGGCTCTAGCTTCGCGGGGCCCCTTCAAGAAATCTTGTTCCGAAAGGAGGCTGAAGTCACTCCGAACCCAAGCCTGCTCTCAACACATCTTGGGTTACTCTCTTCGATAGCCAACCGCATGAGCATGCGGGATCTGGCAGAAGAATTCATCGCCCTCTGGATCCCGCCTCTCGGAGCTAATTGGCCGATAGCTTTCGAAAACGCTTCGAAAGGGGAGCTTCGAAGTCTAGGTAAACCTTCGATCTTCCTGCATTAATATATTAGGAGAGAAATAACATACTTATAATATGCTACCTTTTTCCAGCGGCTCCTTTGGTGCTAGCTCCAGAGCAGATTGCGAGAGCCACCGAACGGGTGCTCGGAGTCCCTACGGTGGCGGAGAGGTAGAAAAGGATAGAGTTGGTGGGAAGCTGTGAGCGCTTCAACAGAGTGTGGAGGGCTCTCGGAATGGAGCCCCCACCTCTGCCAGACTTCGACTCGATCGAAGTGGCCCCTCGAAAGAGGAAATCCACCACCGAGCCTTCGAAGAAGACCGTCAAGACCCCAATCAAGAAGGGGAAGAAAATGGCAAGACCTCCTCCTCAACCGACCCCTGTGTTGATACATTGGATACTTCTAATATTAATAAGTATAATGGTGACAAGGAATTTAGGCTCGATAGCATGGCTTGAGTTTGCACATCAAGGTCGGGGATCTGATAAATATAATGTAGGGTTATTCATTTTACTAATGCAAGTATAACCTACGAGTTTTAGCCATATTTAATTGAAAAATGGGCTCAATATGCTCAAAATGGGGTCGGTGACTTGCCTTGTTTAGCGATAGGAAAAGGGTGAGCTTCGGGAAAGTATTCTGGCTCTTCGACGATGTCGTAATCTTTTCAGTACGCAAATCGAGAAATATCAATCAATCAAAACAATTTAAAATCACAACACAAGCATATAAATTTTATTGAGTCAAATTGAAGGGGATACAATATAAAGCCTCTTAAATTAAAATAGGGATTTTTTAGTGTTAATTTAAGGGAGTTATGGATTTTTGAAAGTATAAAATGATTTCTTAAATTCTATTTTAATCTCCAATTACAAAATGTAAAATGTTTAGTATAAACATACAAATTTTATTGTATGAATCTGAATATAACAAAAAGACCATTTTTCTGATGTTCGAATGGTAATTTTTAGAGTTAATTTCAAGGAGTCATGAATTTTTGAAGTTAGGAATTCATTTCACTACTACAAACCGCCACTTTAGTGGCATTGGGCAAAAACACTGCAGTGGCGGGCTATTAGACGCCCGCCACTACAGTGGTTCCAGGCGCTGTCGTGCCAGCGACCACCACTACTACTTTCGGTCGGTGCTGACATCAGCACCGACCACCGCTGCTACGCTGTCCTCCACTAACGATTTGATGACATCACTTGCGACCACCACTACTATAGTCATCTGAAGGATCCTCTGATAGCGAATCTTCGTACCACTCTGCGGAGAATGAACATCCAGTGGAGTCTAGGAAGAAGCGAATGAGAAAAGACGCTGATGAGGATTACATTCCTGAAGCTCAAGCGGAGGTAATTATTGCATTAGTAACAAGTCAGAGCAGCTTCTAACTGAGGATTACATTCCTGAAGCTCCAAGTCAAGAAAAGAACAGCTATAGTCCCAGCTGTTGAGTCATCTAAGCCAACAGTTGTTGAGCCCACTACCACTACATCCTCTGCAAATGCGAAGATGAGAGGAAAACAAGAGAAGAACAAGTTGCATACAACTATCTATGAGGTTGAAGAAGTGTATGTTGATGGGGCTCCAAAGAAGCCTAAAGAAATCACAGCTAAGTGGCACAATGATTGTGGATGTCTCGCCAAGGAGTGATGTAAGATAGTTTAGAAAAATTGAAAGATTGTCCCCGAAGATACAAAGAACGAATTGTGGCAGCATATAAAAGCACATTATAAATTCCGAGAAGATCGCTTAGAAGACGCTAAAGCTGCCACATTGAAGACTATCGGGAAATCTCTTCGTACATTCAGGACTAAATTGAACACACAATACCTTCAGAAAGGAGAGTCACCACTCAATGACTACGGCTTTATCACACCAAATGAATGGAACGAATTCAAAATGCAGCATTGCTCAGAAGAAGCCAAACAAGAGAGCATCATGTTAAAAGAACTTAATAAGAAGAATAAGTTCCCACATAAACTTGACCCGGGTGGATATAAGGCCAAGGAGGATGAGTGGAGTAGAAAGGAGGAGGACCGTGTGGCTGGGTTACCTGAACAATTTTCAGGTGCCGATCAGCGCTTAAGAGATGGCTCCTAGGATGAGCTAAAAAAACACCCGAGGGTCAATATATCCTCTCCGACTCACAGACTAGTGAAGTATTTCATAAAGCGAAGGAAATCACTGAGTTGGAGAACACTGGAAAGTTCAAGCCTGAGGGATGTAATGTCCAACTTACATCTGCTCTCATAAACGAGAAACATCGAGGGCGCACCTGAGGTGTCTCTTCTATAGCACCCTGGAAGAATACTTTCAAGAAGCAGGATGGTGCCACATACAAGAAGCGTCAAGCACGCACAGACGACGCCACAGAGCGCCGTATGTGCAGAGTGGGAGAGACACTTCTTTCAATTTATTAGTGAGACCCCAAACATCATGTAGGCTACAATGTGACAGATAGTTGTGCTAGAGGTATGACTTGACGTACCAAGCAGTGTTGGATCAGTACAAAAAAAAATTCCTGTAAATTATATCAAAGAGGACACACCATACAGTCTGCATGTACCGATTGGGCGCAAAGGGCATTCCCAAGAGGCTACACGAGGCATTGCTATGCCTGGGGATTTATTTCACAATCGGCCTATTCATGCAGAGTATACCAAGGGTTAGGTCAATGAGATCATCAATGACAGATTTATCAATGACCCCTTGGATCTTCCAATGCCTGATAAGGGGATTGAGACAATCGGAGATGCACTAAATAACTTTGTCTTATGGGCCAGCCGAGATATCAAATTACTCGAGAGGCAGTCTCCGACAAGTTCTTAGAGTAGATCGCCTATTTTCTCATCGCAATCCCCCACATATCCTTCATCTCATGATATGAAAAATATAGGATCTTTATCACCTGTTGTTGAGCGTGAGATGGAGGAAGAGGCAGAGAAGGAGCCAGTTCCCGATAAAGTGGCAGATCATCAAATGGCTCAAGAACTCAAGGAACACTTGCCCAAAATAGTGGCAGATCCACAAATGGCTCAACAACACGTGCTGGAGGAAGTGACAGATCCTAAAGTGGCCGAGCCTGATCAATTGGAAGAGTCAGTTCCAGCGGTCGAGCCTGATCAAGTCAAAGAGTAAGTTCCAACGGCCGAGCCTCAAGTGACAGAGCCAGTGGATGAGCCTGATCAACTGCAAGAGTCAGTTCAAGCGACCGAGCTCGAGCCCGAGAATCAAGAGGCACGCCCAAAGCCTACAATCCATAAGCCAATTGTTCAAGTTGGGCAGTGTTCTGAGCCAAAGTCTGAAATGCTCAAATTCTTTAGTACTGTTGGGAAAACACGTTCTATGCCCGTAGAGGCTCACTTAAAGGCTCCAATACAAAAACATGGCTCACTTTCTGCGGATCAATGGACCTATGGAGACGATGATTTTATCAAGTACGAACCAGGCAAACCATTCTTACCCCAACGAGTACTTAAGAGTATGAACTGGGAGTTGAAATCATTTCATGACTGGTATCTTGAAGCGTCTTCGTTAGGAGTTATGCAAATAGAAGTGAAGGTTCCAAAAGAAGTTTTCAACTGCCTAGAGTTTAATCTTGTACTATTTTTCGATGACTTCCACCAGATGTTCTGTCTGAAGCGAACCAACATCACAAGCATGATACTCTGGTGCCTGTAAATAGTTTTAATTTGTCAATACAAAGCAAAATCAATCATGTCTTATATTGACTAGTGTTTCATAACATATGCAGTTTGAATTCATGTTCTGATGACTCTAAAAAATATGGGTACTTCAACCCATCATTAATAAGTCAAAGTACACTGAACCCAGTACTAAACCAGAACGATGCAAAGTACTGGAGTGCGGGTGGGAAAAAGTTTCAAAGGAAGATTTTCAGTAAAGACCAAGATGCACTTAAGAAGAAACAAGTAATTGTGTCGCGTTGTATATTGCACGGTGCATGTTTCAATGGAGGGACAAAGAAATGATAAGAGGGGCATATAACTTTAAGTAAGTATACCCACTATATCCACTTAATCATGTTTTATGGATTATGAAACTAACATAATCACATATTACTTCTTTCGATAGTGATCATTGGATTGCACTTCTGATATACCCAAAGAACTCTAGGGGTTGGGTGCTTGACTCTCTCGACAAACCCGAAAAAGAATATCAAGATATAATAAATATTCTTCAGAGTGCATATAAATATTACGCGGAAAAGTTACATGGCCCTCATGATCCACAAAGGCCGAAAGAAATGCATATCAGAACCAACTATCCGGTAAGATTATATTTTGAAATTTCTTTGTCTATTTTGATGTGTCACAAACAACTTCCTGGTTTGGTGCATTGCGGTTATTACACTTGTAATTTCATGAGCAATAACTTAGGAAAGTATGCGTGAATAGTGTCTGAGGATACTGAAGAAGTAAGTTGATTTATTGTGTGTTAATCTAATATAACCCGCAACATATGTACTTATATGTTATGTATGCAGACGTCAGGTCCATCAACCGTTGCCGGGAAGAGCCAACTCTCAGATGCAAAAATGTATGGAATAATATCAAGGATGTGCCGCTTCACAATGCATGAAATTATTCATGAGCATGGAATACTCTTCGATCCTAAGGGTGAAGTGGCCAAGCATCCAACTCTGAGACGTTGGGACGGAAGACCTAAAAGGTTTGAACAACAAATTTCCAAGAATTTTGAAGCTACGAAGCAAAAAGAAGATGTGCAAGATAAGAGTTGGCCTTCCGAGAAGAAACATTAAACAAAATGAGAATGTATTTGTGAACAATTGTTAAATTTGAAGTTTTGATAGATGTAAACTTTGTAAACTTGATGTGTGATGAAATGTAAACTTTATAAATTTGTAAATTAATGAGATGGGTTGTTGTTGTGTTGATGCTGTGGATGGTTGTGGGAGCTGATAATTTCTGTGGTTGTGTTGCTGTTGTGGATGTGGATGGCTATGTGAAGCTGCATATTTCTGTGTTTTTGTTTGTGGGACTATGTGAATTAAGGTTTATAACATTCTGTGTAATGGGGAAAACACAGTAGTGGAGGGCATGCTGACGTCCTCTACCCGCCACGGCTGTTAGCCATAGCAGTGGCGAGCAGAGGATGTCAGCGCGCCCGCCACTACTGTTGACACAATGGTGACGGGCTTGCTGACATCATCTGTCCGCCACTGCTACGACTATCAGTAGTGGCGGGCAGATAATGTCAGCGTGCTTGCCACGCTGTTGACACAGCAGTGGCGGCACTCTGCCTGCCACTGCTAACCCAGTTAGCAGTGGCGTTAGAGCAGTGGCAGACTGGTTGTCCGCCACTACAGTACGTGTTTGCCCGCCGCGACAGTGTCGCTTTTTAGTAGTGTTTCTTCAATTTTATTTTAATCTCAATTAAATAATATAAAATATCTAGTGTAAACATATAAATTTAATTGGATTAGCAGGAATAGAATAAAAGGATAAACCTTCTGAAATTTGAATGGTCAAATTTGAAGTTAATTTGAGCAAGTTATGAATTTCTAAAGTTTAAACTAATTTATGGAATTTAATTTAAATCCTAATTCGGCTTGTGGTCGACGGTGGACTGGGTTACGATACTGTGCTGTGAACCGGTGGACTTTTAGTGAAAATGGACGGCGGAGATCTCTCGGTACCCCTTCGTTCAGATCAAGCGGCCAGGATTAAACCATAGATACGATTTAATCCTTACTGTTTGATCGTGATCAAGCGGTCGAGATCAGATCCGAAACGGCACAATATAAATATTGTGTCGGTCATTTTATCTGGCGACGACCGAGTATAGCGAGAGCTCTAGCGGCGGTGACAGTGGCCTAAAGTTCGACCTAAGCCCAAAAATGCGATGAGAATAGTGAGAGGGTCCTAATGGTACCGTCGGCGACGCTCGAGGTCAATTGGACGAGGCAAGTGACATGCGGGGTGGCGGCGATCTCTCGTGTCCTCGACGGCGAAAATGTTCTGGCGGCGATGAGCTCGATTGAAGTGGTGGCCGATGTCGAGGCGATGATGGGGATCACTCCGGTGGCGTTGGCAGGGCGAGGGGAGTACTCTGGTGATGGCGAGTGGTGGCTAGAGGTAGAACAGAGGGGTGGCGCTCAAAAAGCTAACAAAGCTCGGCTTTGGGGCGAGAGAGGGTGACCAAATGGTGTGGTGAATGCAGTGTGGCCAGGGGCCTTTTATAGTGCTCTGGTGAGCCTAACAGTGGCGAGAAAGGGGGAAATTGAGGATTAAACCTCTTTACTCCAGCGAGGTTAATCCTATTAATTGCGGAGCTCTCGAGCATAACGGTGATGGGATCTGAGGGCATTCAAGCGCGGGTACAACAACGACTTAATTCTGGCGATTAACCAGAGCTCGGGCCCACGTCGGAGGCTATCGGATTTCACTGCGGTGGCTGGTGATCTCAGGCGCTCGAGGTTGAAGACGACTAATAGGGCGGGGCCACCGGTCTATGAGCGGATGAGGTCCAATGGCGCAACGGTCGGCGCTGATAGGTGGGCCTAATTGCATAAGCCGTGAGGGGAGGAGGCTGATAGGTAGGCCAGGGTTCGGGTGAGACTAAGCACGTCGACAGGCAGGGCCTGTTTGTCAGTGAGAGGATGGCATGGAGGATGAGTTGGGCCAGTCGGGGAGAGAGAAATAAGGGAGGCGGCCCATTAGCATTTAAATTGATTTTCTGAATAAAAATAATTGCAAATAATAATTTTTAAATTATGGACTAGCATCCAAGGTTGGAAAAATTTGTAAAAATTTCCAAAACTGTATCTTGATCTTAGGAACATAACATAAATTTTTCATATAATGATTTGAATTATTTCTCTGGATTCTATTTATTTAGGCATTTATGACCTTTATGTGAATTAAAATAAATCCTTTTTCTCAAAATTCTGTTTTTTCTGAGTTTATATTATTGCTCTAAAATTTGTGGTGTTACACAAAACCAGTGCTATCACTCTTCTATCAGATATGGTTAGATGAGACAGTATGAGAGAACACAAGCAGTAAAATAATCTAGACTAAAAACAACCGGTGTCCTGAATGAAAAGACACCACCTCAGTGCTTAAAGGTAGATTAAGTTTACTCACGGATAAAATGACTTTTCTATGAAATTTTCACCAAATCACAGATAATTCATGAAGTACACAAGCATTGAAAAATAAATGCAGATGATAAACTATGCTTACTGACGATTCAAGATGCACTTAGGATACAAAGATATATCAATAAAAAATCATAGTGCAATCTGAAAATAAAGTACTAGAAGCAATTTAATCAATTTCAGAATATTCTAAATAACATACAATAGTTGTACGAAAAACGAGGAAGAGAATACTGTTTAGGGCATTTTTGCTGAAGTTGTTCCTATTCTTCCTGGTTCACTAGTCTGCTTCCGTGCCTGACATAGTTACGCCTCCATGCCAAATAATGTTGTGCCATGCGCCACCTCGAGGCAGTCGGCCCCCTGACACAGGTGCCTCCTAGCGCTGCTGGTGTACTTTCCAAGTTTCTAGTCAAGTGTTGCCTGACAACACACCCGAGCGCACAACTCCCCGTGCCTGATGTGCACGGTTGAGCCGTTGCCTCGCGTAGCTCGCCTCGAGGCAGCACATGTGCCCGGCGTATAGAACCCCACACCAGCTAGTGACAAAAACGACGCATGCGCCTTGGTCTGAGGAATAAAAACCGGTGGAGGGAGATCCCGAAGAAACATTGCTTGCAGAACTGGGTGGGAGAAAAGTGGGCGGCCATACATCGGTGGGAAAATGCTATGATGCATAGCGTACTTCTGGCGGCATAGAGATAGTATGATGAGGATATCCTCCTTGCTTAATTTGGCAGGAGGAAGTCACCTTAAAAGAGAGAGCCACCCTTCCCCTATCAAACTAGTCTTTCGGGGCGATTGGGCCTCTTTCCAAGTGGGTGTGCTGATGAACCGCTGGAGTCCGGGCAACCTTAATTTGTTGGGCCTCGGCCAACCCCACCTAGGCTGGATCTATCATTTGGTATCAGAGCTAGGCCCACTTTAAGAGGGTGGGAATGATAAGGACATCCTCCACTAATACTCGCTGGCAAAGACGCAACGGCCTAGATGGCCCAGTTATAGTCGGGCGGAGACCGTGTGAGCCTCAGAATAATCCCACCGTGCTTAATTTGGGAGGAGGAACTCACCTTAAAAGTGAGAGCCTCCCTTCTCCTATCAGACTAGTCTTTTGGGGCGATTGGACCTCTTTCTAAGTGGGTGTGCTGATGAACTGTTGGAGTCCCGGCAACCTTAATTTGTTGTGCCTCGGCCAACCCCACCTAGGCCAGATCTATCACAGTACACAAAGGAGAAGAAATACTGGAGAAAAAGAGAACTCTAATTTTTGAAATTGAGTGAGTTGGTTGAAACCCTAGGAATACAAGACCTTTTATAGGCAGTTCAAAAATTGGAAAATACCCATTTACCCCTAAGGTATTTTACATATGTAGAAATAAACTATAAAAAGACTAAAATGCCCTTAGGATTTTTACAGACTCGACTAACACTGACTGTGGGCCTAAAAGGCAAAATAGTAAAATCCTAAATAAAGGTAACTTGTCCTGACAAGGAGCTTTCGTAGCGGCTACAGCTTCGCGTTAGGACCATCTGATCTCTAGTCATCATTCCAGATAAGAGCATCGGTTTTGCGCCGAAACTAACAAAGCGCTCATCCCCTCTGCCTGGGGTACCCGGATTGGGCCGACCCACTCTACGACCCCATCGGCCTAGCAGTTGCTCGCCGCCCGTTTACCTTTGTAAAACCCGATCAAACCACGATGAGTATCCTGCCATACCTAGGCCATGTACCCAGATTGGGTCAACCTAACTCCTCGGCTTCCTCTGCCCAGTAGTTGCTCGCCGCCTGTGTACCTGAGTCGAATGCGGCCCATGATCTTTATTATGGCTCCTTACTTATGTCCTTTATTTGACTCTAGGTATATTTGGCCAATTATAGCAATGCCCCATCCCCCGAAAGAGCTAGGATTTAATTATCAGGTTCATGGCTGATGCAAGTTCCCTCTAAATAGATCCGAACCTCTGACAGTCCTGGCATCCCTTATAATATTTTATGTAGTCCTCAACCATAGTCAGTCAAAAGTATCCTGTTGTACGAAGCAACCATTTCATTTACTCAGCCGACTGGTGTGTTCTGCATATGCCATTGTGTACTTCACAAATCATCACATTTGCTTCTTCGGTGCTTATGCGTTTGAGGAGAACTCCATCGATCTTCCGATGGTACAATTCTTCGTAGATCCGCACATATCTCGTCACTTGATACTTGAGTCTTCTTGGTGCCGATGTTGAAGGATTTTTCAGATAATTAATAATATCATACCTCCAATCATCGGCTTTTATTTCTATGATCTTTACATCAATCGACCTTGTCATCGGCGTATATCTTGACGCCGTTTGGGCCAAATCATTCGCTTCTGAATTCTGCTCCCTCAGGATATGAGAAAGAGTTATGCTTCGGAAGTTTAACATTATAGCTTGACATCGATCATGATATTCTTTCAACATACCGTCTTTGCACTCGTACTCATCTGACTGTTTCCTCATCACTAGCAGGGAGTCTCCCAAAATTTCTATTGTATTGGCACCCACTTCTTCCAATAGCTGCAACCTTTTCAATACTGCTTCATATTCGGCCTGATTAATTGTGGAGAAAGGTCTAATGGTATATGCAAATTCAAATGACGTCCCCCCGAGGGGAAATAATCACCAGACCTATACCACATCCATGCTGACATACTAATCCATTAGAGAATAGGGTCTATGGTGTTGGCTCAACATGAGTTACTCCCTTATATTTATGCTGGACTATAAAATCGGCTATCGCTTGTCCCTTTACTGCCTTATCCGATTTGTATCTAAGATCAAATTTGGTGAGAGCGAGGACCCATTTTTTGACACACCCTTTCAACACCAGGGCCGATAGCATGTACTTAATGATATCGGCCTTACATATCATGGTGCACTCCGATGATAGCTAGTAATGTCTCGGTTTGGTAAACAAGAAGTATAAGCATAGACAGAGCTTTTCCGCTGTAGGGTATTGGTTCTCGGCATATAGTAGTCTTCTAATGTGATAGAAAATTACCCTCTCTTTTTTATCAATCTGCTGCACCAGGACTGACCAGATCACTTCATCATCAGTTGACAAGTATAACATGAATTCTTTTCTCCCCATATGAATTCTTTGTCAGACTTCAACTTCAGCAGTGGAGTAAACGACTCTATTTTATTGGCTATGAATCTCTTGAGAAAATTTATCTTCCCAATCGGTGACTGCAACTTGGTTTTATAGACAGGGGGTTGAGTGTTCTTAATTGCTTCGATACTGCACTAGCTTATCTCGATCACTCTTTCATGCAAAATAAAGCCTAGAAACTTTCCTGCTGATACACCAAAAGCACACTTCTCAGGATTCATCTTTAGTTCGTACTTCTTGGCTCTCTCCAGAACTTAACATAGATCTACCACATGGTCTTGAGTACTGCTCGATGTTACCATGACATCGTCTATGTATATTTCCACCAATAGGCCAATCAAGTCATGGAAAATATAGTTCATGGCCCTCTGATAAGTTGCCCAAGCATTTTTCAAGCCGAAGGTCATTACCACCCACTCATAAAGTCTGATAGCGCCTGGGCACCGAAAGGCCGTCTTGCGAATGTCTTTGTTAGCCATGAAAATCTGATTATAACCTACATTCCCATCCATGAAGCTGATAATCTAGTGACCCGATGCACCATCCACCAGCAAGCCCACGATCAGCATTGGATATTCATCTTTTGGGGTTGCTTTGTTCAAATCTCTGAAATCAACACATATCCTAAGCTTCCCACTTTTCTTCCATACTAGTACAATGTTTGATAGCCACTCTGTGTATTGGAACGGTCTTATGAATCATGTATCATACAACCTTGTTACCTCGGTCTTGATATCTACATATATTTCTGCCTTGAACTGCCGAGGTGACTGCTTGAATGGTCGATACCCTTGCTTTATTGGGAGCCGATGTTCTATAATCGATAGGCTTAAACCTGGCATTTCATGATACTCCCATGCAAAGCAATCCAGGTATTCCCGTAAATAATGCAATTAAGTCATTTTTTATTTCATCGGGAAGTTGAGCACTTACAAAGGTTGGCCTCAGTCTATCATCGGGTTTGATGTATACTTCCTATAGCTCATCTATTGCGGCGAAGCCTTAACCGAGTTTACCTTCTACTTCATCGGTGTCGCCTTCACAGGGTAAGCTTGGGCTGTTCATTGTTAATCGATTTGACTCCATCATTTGATACTTCGAGAAAATCATCGTCTGATGCTCTGCCGGATAGACATATGACTTCTTCCATCTCCCATACCGATAAATCGGCTATTTCTATGTTAACCGATTTATCGGTGGGAACGATTTCCACTTGATTGCCAAACCACTGCATGAGGTTCTGATGCATTATTGATGGACACAACAGTTCTCATGAATCCAATCGCACTCTAGCAACAGACTATAGCATCCTTTTCATTCTACGATGAAGAAAGTGGTCGGCACAGTCTTTCTCCCAACCGTCAACTCTGCATTTACCACCCCCATTGTTTCTGATGAATTGCCATTGAAGCCCCTTAATACCATATTGGTTTTGATGAGATCCTCCAGCCCTTTCCCCAACTTCTGGAAGGTGGCATACGACATCAAGTTGATAGTTGCCCATCCATCTATTATCATCTTGTACATCGGCTTCCCATTGACCAGACCCTTGATGTAAAGTGGTCTCAGGTGTCGATGCTCATGATCTTCTGGCTTGTCGAATACTGCCAGTTACAGGGTCAACGCTAGTTGGGCCATTGTGTCGGCATGTTTGACATCATCTTCAGGAATGTCCCGATACTCCGCGGGGAGGAAGAAGATCATGTTTACCCCTGCTTCTTTATTATCATCGTGATCGGCCTTGTCTTTCACTCGCCATTCACTTTTGATCATACGGTGCTGATCAGTCTCATTCCTGTGACTCTACATATTCAGTTCTCTCTGCCACATCCGTTGAACTCTATATTTTTTATTCTTTGTGAAGATCCCGCTAGGGCACCACTGTGGCTTCCCTAACGTGGTGCTGTCGTCGGTCAATTGATTGATGTCCTCGATGTTGACGGGACTGAGCCTTTCGAGTATTGATGCCCTTGGCAGCGACAACCAGCGATGACTGGCCAACCCCTCCTGATAACGTGGCCTCGTCCTATCGATGCGCGGGTCATGGTCGCCTTGCAACCTACCCTCGCTACCACACTCTTGTCAGTCATCCATCGATGGCAAACACAACCTGATACAAGGATGTGCCCAACCTTCACGACATAGAATCAAAGATACTCGTGAAATCTGATGAGTCTTGTGCAGCCAATCGTTGCATGTGCAACAACCTGCAGCCCGTAGTTCGCCCAACTTCACGTTTTCCACTCAACCAAGTCAAGAGGATTACAATTCCTCGTTAAAATCACAAAGGGCTTGCAAGAACAATGGGAAGGAATGCACAATTCTTAAAGATGACTCAGCTAGTAGCTAGAACACTCAAGAACATGCGTAAAGCATAGTTGTTTCATTCTCAAAATTATGTTTCCTCAACACATTGAGAAAGATCCTATTATATAGAAGGGATTGAGAGGGAGATGGAGAGGTGTCTAGGATGTTTTACATGGCATTAAGCCAATATTGGTGCGCAACACCCTAATTAAAGTAAATGAAATGTTGACAGATTCTTGTCTCCACATTAAGTTGGCGGTAACTCTCTATTCTGGTAGAATTATTGGATGAGGCCAGATCCATTGGAAATATTATGAGGTAAGCGTTCCAAGCTATGGTCGAACACATTTATTGGGTTTAATATGTGGTTTCTATGAGCATTTTATTCCATACTGGTCACTTGAATCCGAAATGGCCTTCATTGCATTCATTGCTTGCTTGATGGTTGTTGATGAAGTGCTTCTCCTTTGGCCACTCTTCAACGTTTTCATACCTAAGAACAATTAAATTATGGGCATTAGGTATCAACTGATTTTTATGTGTAATGCTATTCTTATTTAGGGGCGAGTTCACCTATTGATTTATTTTCTTTGCACGAGCGCGAGTTATTGCTCCTTCAAAATGATTTGGAATATCTTGAGCATTAGGGGAAGGAAATGTTGTTGATGCTAGATTGTCTGTATCATCCTCCCCTTCTTGAAAAGCAGTCGTCCTCGACTCTATTTGTTCTGGTCCAGAGAATGGTGACAAATCAGCAACATTGAAATTAGTACTCACATTGTAGTTATCTTCAGGAAGCTCAATCTTGTAGGCATTGTTATTTATATTCTCTAACACTTTGAATGGACCATCAGCACATTGCATAAGTTTGGACTTGCGCTTCTCCGGAAATTGCTCTTTGCATAAATGCACCCAAATCAAATCACCTTGTTTGCAAAGCATCTTCTTCCTTCCTTTGTTTGCCTTTTGAGCGAAATAGCGTGCCTTCTTCTCTATAACTTCCTTGGTCTTCAGATGCATAGCTTTCACAAACTCTACATGATTTGTTGCCTCTATGTTTTCTCTCTCTTGAAAAAGAAGTGGCAGCAAATCAAGTGGTGTGATTGGCTTAAAACATACACCACTTCAAACGAGCACAATTGTGTTGTTGAGTGAACAACTCTATTGTATACAAATTCAACATGTGGAAGGTAGTCCTCCCATTTCTTTAAGTTCTTCTTAATCATTGTTCACAACAACATGGAGAGTGTAGCATAAACCAAACTCCTACAAAACATTTGTGATAGGACTTGGAAGAAAAGAGATATTTTAGTAGAAAACAATACATCCTTGTATACTAGCACAAAATGCACACAATTTGAGTTTTTATTTACTTCTCCTAGTTCTGATTTAGTGGCTAGCTTAACTAACATTTGTTTCTCAACCATTTTATTCCCATTCCCATTTGATTTGTAACTCTCATTTTTAGAATTGGGTTTCTCAGTTTTATTTTTCTCTTTCTCCTTAATACTTCCAACATTTACCTCATTCTTTTGCATTGTATAAACATAAATTTGAATAGGAGACATTGGTCGAATGACAAATTCTTTGTTGTTCCACTGAAATGAACACTGATTAGTGCGACCATCATGTTGAAGTCCACGATCAAATTGCCATGGTCGACCTAGCAGCAAATGACAAACTATCATAGGAACAACATCACATTCTATCGTATCATTATACTGACCCATTTTGAAAGGCACCTTCACCATTGTTGGGGGAAAATACTTCATCGCCAGGGTCTCTAAAGTTATAAGACAAAGACAATTTACTAGACCGAAGTCCAAGACTTAACTCCGGCCTCACGTACGATCAAGCTCAGAGAATCCGTCCAGACTTTTGTTTGAAGTATAACTTCGAAGGTTCAATCTTCGGAACGCATAGCTGCCAGCGAGGATAGAAGACTTATCTTATTTCTAATTAGATTAGTCTTTTACCGTTTTAACTCTATTAGGGGTACCGAAATAGATTCCACTATGTCGGTTGTAATTGAGGGGTAAAAAGGCCTTTCTTTAAGATTTTTACATATAAATACCACCATTCTCACCCTGTAATGAATATCGAATACTCAGTTATTCAATACACAACTTTGAACTACTTCGAGCTATTATCATATTCGGAGGCTTGAAATAGTCCGCTTCACAAACTCTTCGTTTGTTAGTTCTTAATCTTCGAAAACCTGTTAGCGTAATCTTTTACGCCAACATTTAGCGCCATCCGTGGGGAACCTAGTCCAAAAAACTTCGTTCTCTACCATGTTTTTAGAGTCATGCCTCCTAAGCGGAGTCCAGGTGGTAGTCCCCATCGGAGGTCCCCTCGGACCTCCGGAGCAAGATCTTCGAATACTGTTGAGGTCGGAGGACCTTTGGTAGTTCGCCCACCTCAGACCCCCGAAGGGAATATTCTTCCTCGAACATACGAAGCCCCTTTAGAGACTTCGTCTATGCTTCGAACAGACGGAGCTCCTCCTCTAGCTCCGACTATACTCCGAACTGACTTGTTCAGTTCTCAAGACCCGGAAGCTCCTTCCAGAAGAAATGAAGATAGTCTTGGCGACATGGTGACCCAGATGGCCAGTCTCAGAGCCGAAGTGACAAGGTGGAGATAGGAAGCAGCAAATAGGCTTCGTCCTCAAGTTATCCTTGTCATTCCGGAGGTGCCTCAAGACGACGACTCTCTTCTTTATCCCGAAGCCCCCTAGAATTCTTCCTTCGATAGCGAGTCTCTGTTGCACCCCGATTTACAAAAGGTGCGCTTCGACCCCAAGTTCAAAACTTCGAAGATCTATAACTACTCCGGGGAAGAAGATCTAGGGGAGTTTTCTCGTTCGTATGGTTTGGCGATTGAGGCCAACGGAGGGGTTCGAGATACCATGGCCAAGTGCTTCCCCCTTGCGCTCGAAGGAGTTGCTTTACGCTGGTTCTGGTCTTTGAAGCCAGGATCAATTAAACTTGAGAGCAGCTAAGAAAAATATTTATAAGTAACTTCCAGGGTACTTTTGTGCCCCCTATGTCTACGGGAAGTCTCTTTCAGGTGAAGCAGTAACCCGGAGAAACTAAGATAGTTCTTTAAGCACATCGCTCATACGAAGTCATAGATAAGAGGATTGTTTGCATCATCCGTCGTCGATGCAACCCGAGAAGGAGTCACTCATGGAGGCCTCCTCGACAAACTCCATCGGAAGCAGATATCCTCTGTAGTGAAGTTGATGGCTTATTTCGAAGAGTACGCTAGGTCGGAAGAAGGATGGCTCCAGAGAACAAATTCGACTTCACCATTCATTCAGGAAGTCAAGCTCGAGGTGAAGACTTCAACACCTTCTAAAGGACCCTACTTCGACATCCAGCATGACAAGCGTCGGGGGCAAAAACATCCTCGCTCCGAAGTCTTGAACATTGCTCCTTCTCTGCAGAATTTTTCCCCGAGAAATCCGCAAGCTTCAGGAAATAAGGTCAGCGGCAGGAGGCCACCAGGGAAGCCGGCTGGCAAGGGCCAAGCCTTCTTCTGTTGTGTTCACGGTGAAAACCAAAGCCATGCTACCAATGCATGCAAGTCTATACTAGCTTTAAGAGGCGAGTACCTCGAAAGGACCTCTGGTCGAGGCACTACTGACCGAGTCCCCTCCGAGGCATGTCCGGAGCCTGTGCAGGCAGTTGTACGTGTAGACAACTTTGACCCCACAAGAGAACCTACGGTGGTCGGTGTTATTCCACCCTCGAAGCAATAAGATGGCCAAGACTAGGGTGAAAGAGTGGTCCTTCCTATTTCCGGTGGAGGAACTCTTGGCGGCATGTTAAAGAGGCAGTGAAGAGAGTATGTTCGGGAAGTAGGTTATGTTGGAACCTCTTCGTCGGCAGCCACAATGCCCGAGTGGTCCCATGTGCCTATATATTTTTCTGCAGATGATGCAGCCGGTATAAAATTCCCACATGCAGATCCCATTGTCATCACTGCCGATATTGCAGGAACTGAAGTTCGAAGAGTGCTGGTCGATGGCGGGAGTTCGGTAGTTATTATCTTTGTTCAAGCTTTCGATCAGCTCTGTATCTCCAGGAAGCATCTCCTCCCCGCAGCTCATCCCCTTCAAGGCTTCGTAAGACCTCCTCTTGATGCCCTCGGTCAAATAGGTCTTGAGGTTGCCTTCAGAGAGGGGCTCCTGGCAAGAACGGAGGAAGTAATCTTCGATGTTGTGGATGCACCTTATGCTTATAATGTCATCTTTGGAAGGGACATGTTAAATCAGTTCGGAGCCGTGGCGCACCATAATTATTTATGCATGAAGATGCCCACGCAAGCGGGAGTACTCACTATCTTCGGTGATCAAGCCACTGAACGAAGAGCAGAATATGGTCATGGCCCCCCTCTCGACCTGAGACAAGTGAATAATGTGCAAGGCAATTTGGAGGATATCCCTACTTCAAGTGAATCTTCGAAGAAATCTTTCCCAAGGCCAAGTCCCGGAGGAGAAATCGTAACGAAGATTATTGTGAAAGACGACAAAGAGTATTCCTTTCAGTTCGGCAATGATTTGCCTTCGGAAATCACTACTTCATTGGAAAAAGTAGTCGAGGAAAATTTGGATGTCTTTGCCTGGTCTGATGAAGACATTCCGGGAGTTAGCTGAGATATCATTGAGCACAGCTTGCTTGTAAACCCAATGGTTCGGCCTTTTCGATAGAGGCTTCGAAAGTTATCGGTAGAAAGAGCAAGTCTTGCTAAGGCCGAAGTAGAGAAATTATTGAAGGCCGGGATTATCAGGAAAGTAGTTCATATGGAGTGGCTAGCTAACCCAGTCTTCGTCAAAAAGAAATCCTCCGGAAAGTGGCGCATGTGTATTGATTTTACATCTTTAAATAAAGCATGCCCATGTGACCCCTACCCCATGCCCTGAATAGATCAATTAGTTGACTCCACTTCTAGTTCAGAGTTATTAAGCTTCCTCGACGCGTATTCTGGTTATCATAAAATCTGGTTAAAGCGCGAAGATGAAATTAAAACAAGCTTCGTAACTCCTTCGGGAGTCTTCTGCTATGTAAGAATGCCCTTTGGCTTGAGAAATGCCGAGGAAACCTTTTCGAGATTAATTGCTAAGGCTATAGGTCACCAAATAGGCCGCAATGTAGAATCCTATATGGATGATATTGTAATAAAGAATGCTTTAATGCACCAGCATAGCCTATACTTAGCGGAAACATTTGAGAGCCTCCGAGCGTGTGGAGTCCGCCTCAAACCCGAAAAATGTATCTTCAGGGCTCAAGCTGGAAAGTTGCTAGGGTATCTAGTTTCAAGTAGAGGAATTTAAAACAGGTACAAAAGCTTACGGGGTGCCTTGCATCACTTAGTAGATTTTTAGCAAGGTCCACAGAATGAAGCCTGCCCATATTCAAAGCATTAAAAGGGTCCGAAGATTTTGCATGGACACCAGAGTGCCAAAAGAGTTTTGATGATATTAAAAATTATATGAGCAACCTCGCAACACTCATTGTGCCCATGGCAGATGAAACACTTCTTCTCTACCTCGCAGCTACCGGCTCTGCTGTTAGTGCAGTCCTTATTAGAGAAGTTGATTTCAATGGGAAGTTGGTGCAGAATCCAGTATATTGTGTATCCGAAGCTTTATCTAGAGCAAAAACAAGATATTCTGAGCTTGAGAAGTTCACTTATGCTCTGATAATGGCTTCAAGGAAATTGTGACATTATTTTTTAGCGCACAATGTAATTCTACCAACTTCTTATCCTTTGGGAGATATGCTCCGAAGTAAAGATTCTATGGGGTGAATTGGAAAATGGGCTGTCGAGCTAGCACCCTTCGGCATCTCCTTTGTAGCAAGGATAGCAATCAAGTCACAAGTAGTGGCAGACTTTGTAGCAGAATGGATTCCGTCTGCAATATGGGCTTCAGAGAAATCAAGCGAAGGAATTTGGACCATATGATGTGCACGGGTGCCCGATCTTACATCAGAGGGGGTAAACTCGATTGGTGGAGGACTCGACATTGACGATCCGGCTTCCGATCAGCACTGATCCAAACCCCGCAATTGCTACACCACGGCTCCGTTGGTTATCAACCATGCACGAACGCGATTGACCTCGCCAAGAAGGATTATCCTTGCATGCGAATCGAGAACACAAGCAAGAACACGGAAAGACAATGTCACACACAGATGAAAGATCGATTTCTCGAGCGGGGTTCCACAATCTGACGAACGTTAGAGTTCAATCTGCAAGGCAGTTCAAAACTAAGCAAAACCCAACCCTAATTCATGACAGCTACAGAGTATTAATACATAGGGTTTGTGTAAAGTCTTCCCTAATGTTGGGCTTAAGGCCCCAAACGGATACAAGGCCCAAAGTGGCCCAAAATTCTGACGCAACACCTTATGACTTGTTCGGACGACACAGAACGTTTCGTAATGAACCAGGACTTGGCACTAGATTCATTGGAAATATATTTTTGTTATATTTCCAACGCCTTAAATAACGCCTCAATCCGCCTCCGTACGAGAAAGTTATGCCCGTTTTAATGAAGGGTGTTCTGCTGAAACCGAACCAAAATCAGAGTTTGAAGTGGAATCCGAATTGGATTGTTGCGCCGCCTCTCCCTCTTGTGTTTGATCTAGAAGTGATTCTCCCAAGTTCCTTAGAGTCAAAATATCACCCAAAGTAGCATCCCATCCATATTCATATCATTATGTAAAGTAAGAAACAAACGCACCTCATAATTAAGCTTGCGGGCACGAGAGCGAGTGATTCACTACAAGAAAACAATAAATTTTCGTCGGTCTTTTTAATTTTCGTCGGCATTTTCGAAAGCCGACGGAAGTTATATAATTTTCATCGGCATGAATGAGCCGACGAAAGTTAACATAATTTTCGTCGGCTTTCTCTAAAGCCGACGGAAGTTACGTAACTTCCGTCGGCATTTCCATAAAACCGACGGAAGTTACGTGCAGATTAAGTCTGCAGCCACCGTGCCCTCGGTCCTCACCACTTTTGGGCCCCCACCTTCTCCATGTCCCGCACTCCCGCAAAACCCTAACCCTAGCCTCCGCCCGACGGCAGCCGCCTCCGCCCAGCGGTCACCGCCTTCACAAGCCCTGCATGGCTGCACCGCCGGTCGCCGACCTCCGCCCACCGCTTCGCCCCTCCGGTCGCCGACCTCCGCCCACTGCTTCGCCCCGACGGCCGCCGACTCCGCCCGCCGCTTCGCCCCGACGGCCGTCGACTCCGCCTGCCGACTCCGCCCACCGCTTCGCCCCAACGGTCGTCGACTCCGCTTCCCCCCGCCGCCAACGTCGCCGCGAGAAATGAGTCAAAGGGAGTACGCCGACATACTGGCCGAGTTCCTGCGCGAGAGTGGCGGCGCAGCTGTGATAGACGACGGGCCGGCGATGGAGCTGGAGGACAACGGCGCCGACCTCAAGAACGCCCTCTGGAGCGCTAAGTGCCTCTTTACCTGCCCCAACCTCATCAGGAAGGTCCGTCTCCTCTGCCTCTCCCCATGGTCTTGGCTGAATCGTAGCACTGCTTGATGCATTTCGCATCTTGCCGTATAGTCGTATACTGTTTGGTACTTGGATAGTTGGATAGTTGCCAAATGGATTAGGGAAATCTCTTGTACTGTGTTGGAGCTTGTCAGTGTGTCATGAGCAATTTCTCCATTTGAGAAGTAGCTAGCTGCTGCAGGGATGTGCAATACGTGCTTTTGCTGTGGAAAAAAGAGCGCATTGTTGCCATGCCGACAATATCTGATTAAGCCTTCTAGGTGCAAGAAAATCATGAAGCATATTTGTTAGCCTGATGCCTCTGTTTCCTTTTTATCTGAATCAAGATGTAAAGATGTAAGCTTGAATGTGTTATGGAACATTGCTCTCTCTCTCTCTCTCAAACTCCATGTCTGCATCTTGTTGATGAGCCCTAAATGCAGTGTGCCATATTGATAAGCCAAGTATTCGTTGGTTTCTCAACATCCTTCAAGGAAAGCTGATGATCACCATATACTTAGTGTGTAATAATGCTATTCTAGGCTACAATTCAGGGCTTCCTTTCAAGGGGATTTTCCCAGGAGGAAAGTGAATCATTCCTGAGAAGGAGTGTTGAACTAGAATGCGAAGCACAGTTTATTTACCTGGAAAAATGTTCTGATTGTTCAGACGAGGCCAAAGACAGAACACAGTACAGGAACCGTCCAATACTAATTGCAGCATTAGTTGGTTCTTATGGAGCATACCTGGCAGATGGCTCTAAGTATAGGTTGGTTCAATAAGGAAACTAATAAACAATACATACCAGCATGTGCTTGACAATGGTTCAGGATACTATTTGCCTGACTGCTTATCTGTTCTGGTTATGTCGAGAGCTTTCGGGTTTGTTTCAGGATACTATTATATTTTTGCAAAGTTGTAAGAAGTATGCTACACCAATCAGAGCAGCAAAGTTGCAATTTTTTTTTGATTTTTTAGTTAACTTCCGTCGGCCAACATTAGCCGACGGAAGTTATTGGCCCGTCGACAGAAAAAAGAAAAAATAAAAAAAGTAATTTTCGTCAGCTAGGATTTGGCCGACGGAAGTTTCTGATTTTCTGGTAACTTCCGTCGGCTAGGTTTGGCCGACGGAAATTAGCTAACTTCCATCGGCGGCCGACGGAAGTTAGCTAACTTCCGTCTACCCGCTTTCGTCGGCCAAAAGCCGACGGAAGTTAGCTTCTTCCGTCGGGAAAGGGCTAACTTCCGTCGGCTTTGGCCGACGGAAGTTGCCTGTTTTGTTGTAGTGATTGGTCCAGGAATGATAGCGTGTTGGATGTTTTTATCATTGTTATCGTGTCCTCATCATCCTCCCCTTCTTGAATTGGAGTCGTCCTCGACTCAAACTCGTCTTCTTCTCCCAAATATGGCTTCAAATCTGAAATGTTAAATGTGGGGCTAACCCCAAAATCTGCAGGCAACTCAAGCTGGTATGCATTGTCATTATTTTTCTTAACTATCTTGAAAGGACCATCAGCTCGAGGCATCAATTTAGACTTTCTCAAATCTGGAAATCTATCTTTACGCAAGTGTAACCAAACAAGATCACATATTTCAAAGGTTAAATGTCTCTTACCCTTACTACCAGCAATTTTATACTTTTCGGTCATCTTCTCAATGTGTTCTTTAGTTGTGGTATGTAATTTCAGAATAAAATCAGCACGTGTCTTAGAATCTAAATGCACATGTTCAGAAGTAGGCAATGGCAAAAGATCAATGGGAGCACGGGGATTGAAGACATACACAACCTGGAAAGGACTCACCTTGGTGGTAGAATGTATCGCTCGATTATATGCAAACTCCACATGAGGTAAACATTCTTCCCACATCTTCAAATTCTTCTTCAAAACAGCCCGCAACATGGTGGATAACGTATGATTAACTACCTCTGTTTCCCCATCAGTTTGAGGGTGGCATGTGGTGGAGAATAGCAGCGTGGTTCCCAACTTGCACCATAAACTTATCCAAAAGTGGCTCAAGAACTTCGCATCGCGATCAGAGACAATAGTGGTGGGTACTCCATGTAGGCGAATGATATCCCCGAAAAACAAATCAGCAATGTTTGTAGCATCATCGCTCTTATGACAAGGTATAAAATGTCCCATTTTGGAGAATCGATCGACTACCACAAATATACTATCCCTCCCCCTCTTTGTTCTAGGTAAACCTAACACAAAATCCATTGATATATGCTCCCAAGGGACGCTAGGAACAGGAAGGATCATATAAAGTCCAAAGGGATTCAAGTGTGACTTAGCTTTGTTCCATGTAGTGCAGCGTGAGACATAGTGCACGACATCCCGCCGCATCCTTGGCCAAAAAAGTATGTGGACAGCACGTCCTCAGTTTTCTTCACTCCAAAATGTCCCATAAATCCTCCCCCGTGAGCTTCCTGTAAAAACAAAAGGCGAATGGAGCTAGCTGGGATGCATAGCTTGTTAGCACGATATAATAAACCATCATTCAACACATATTCATTCCAAGTTCGGCACTCTCTACAATTTTCAAAAGCATCCTTGAAATCTAGATCAGTAGCATATAACTCTTTTATTGTTTCTAGACCAAATATCTTATGATCAAGCTGAGATAACATAGTAAAACACTTGGATAAAGCATCTGCAATGATATTGTCTTTACCACGTTTATGTTTAATGATGTATGGAAATGACTCTATGAACTCAACCCATCTTGCATGTCGCTTATTTAGTTTTGCCTGGCTTCTAATATGTTTCAAGGATTCATGATCAGAATGAATGACAAACTCCTTAGGCTAAAGGTAATGTTGTCAAGTCTCTAACACCTGAACTAAAGCTTGTTCTTGTGCTGGCCCCATGTGAATGAAGCTCCCTTCTTTGTCAACTCATTGAGTGGAGCAGCAATGGTGCTGAAATTCTTCACAAATCATCGATAAAAACCAACAAGTCCATGAAAACTTCTCACTTGCATGATGGTTTGAGGTGTTGGCCAGCTCTTGATGGCTTCAATTTTTGCTTCATCTACCTCAATACCCTGTGGAGTAACAACATAGCCAAGAAAAGAGACTCAATCCGTGCAAAAAGTACACTTTTAAAGATTACCGAACAAGTGTGCATCTCTCAAAGCATTAAAAACAGCACGCAAATGATTCAAATGGTCATCAATAGATCTACTATATATCAAGATATCATCAAAGTAAACCACCACAAATTTGCCAATAAATACTCTCAATACTTCATTCATTAAACGCATGAAAGTGATAGGTGCATTAGTTAACCCAAAAGGCATGACTAACCACTCATATAAACCAAACTTAGTTTTGAAAGTTTTTTTCCATTCATCTCCTAATTTCATTCTAATTTGGTGGTATCCACTACGCAAGTCAATCTTTGAGAAAATGATAGACCCACTCAATTCATCAAGTATATCATCTAACCTAGGAATAGGATGACAATACCTTATTGTAATATTATTGATGGCTCTACAATCAACACACATACGCCAACTACCATCTTTCTTAGGGACTAAAAGAACAGGCACATCACATGGGCTAAGGATCTCTTGTAAATACCCACGGTCCAGAAGTTCTTGGACTTGTCGCTGAATTTCTTTAGTCTCCTCCAGATTTGTTCTATATGCAGCACGGTTTGGCAATGTCGCTCCTGGGATTATGTCAATTTGATGCTCAATACCTCGAATAGGTGGCAGCCCCGGAGGCATCTCTGCTGGAAACACATCCTTATACTCCTGCAAAAGGTTAGTGACAGCAGGAGGCAACGAGGTGGAAGAATCCTCAAATGAAAACAAGACTTCTTTGCATATCAATGCATAATAACAAGGAGAATCAAACTCATTAACATCAACCAAATCAGATTTAGTAGCAAGCATAACAACCCCCTTTAATTTAATTCCATCCGACTTAAACCTATTGTCTTTCTTATCTTTCTTAGGTAGAAAAATAGTGTTATCTACTTGCTGATTTTCAGATTGTAGTGCAATCTCCTTCTTGCTATTCTCAATACTCTCTTTCTCACATTGCATAATATCAGTGGGAGTCATAGGAAGCAAAGTAATTTTCTTTCCCTTGTGCATAAGTGTATATTTATTACTTCTACCATGATGTGTAGCATCCGTATCAAATTCCCACGGCCTACCCAATAAAAGTGAACATGTTTGCATGGGTACAACATCAAAATCAACAAAGTCATCATACGTACCAATGAAAAAGTGCACTCTCGCAGAGTGTGTTACCTTGACCTTTCCACTATTGTTGAACCACTGAATGTAGTACGGATGAGGATGTGGACGTGTGGTCAATCCAAGCTTATTAACCAAATCTAAGCTCACCAAATTGTTGCTGCTCCCTACGTCAATTATGATATGAACACGATGATCATTGACAATGAGGAACATTTGAAATAAGTTATGTCGCTGAAGTGTGTCCGTTTGGTCCACTTGAGTGTTTAAAACACGTTGTACAATCAACGCCTGATACTTCTCGGTGGCGGTAGTACCTAAAATCTCCTCGCCATCACTTTCAGTCTCCTCATCGTCACTTGCATTGTTAGTATCACCTTCATCAATATCACTAGCACTAACATACCCACCATCCTCAGTAGCAACGAATGTCCATCTCTGGTTTGGGCAATCTCTCATGAAATGGCCCTTCCCTTTGCAATTGTGGCAAATAACTCCACTGGTTCGACCTGTAGAAGCAACAGATGAGGAACTATTTGCTGGTATGGTTGTTTTACTCTTATCCTCTGGTGGTAGTGAAGACGACGGTGCCACTGAACGCGCCCTAGGTATGAAGGGGGCAGTAGATCGTGCAAGAGAAGGTAGTGCTGATTTTCCTGTTGTAGGCGCCACTCTTGTGTCAGTGAAGTTGCTCTTCGACTTTAGCTGTCGTCCCTGTAATTCTCTTTCTGCCTTCATAGAAAGGTGAAACAGTCTATTGAGGGAATTATATTCCTTATAATCAACTATGTCCTGTATTTCTCTTCTTAAACCACCAAAAAATCTAGCCATTTTACCATCCTCATCCTCAACTACCTCAACAAATCTACCACGCATAGCTCTCTTTAGCCCATCCCATGTATTAGGTGCTAAGCCTACATATTATAGCTCATTCCACCAAATAATAGAAAATCGGTAAACTCACTAGTGGCTTGTCTAACTCTATGAATTTCTTGAACAAGATGAGAGTTAAATTTTTGTTCTACTGTCATATCCTAATTTAGATATGTCTCAGCATCGTAAGAGCCAGAAAAAGGTGGTATGCTGAACTTAAAGTTAGCAAACGAATTAGCAACACGAGGGTTGTTTTCATTATTACCTTCCATACCTTGATGACGTGGATTTCGTTGATGGGGAGGAGGGTCTTGAGCAAGGGGGTGGATATGCTCTTCTTAATTTATGCCATCTGCATCAAGATCCTCAGCTCTATCGTTAGGTGGCGCTTGATGTGCCTCTATGTTCTCCATCCTGGTGACGAGGGTGGCAATGCTCCTCTCTATCCTCTCCAATCTGTTCTCATTGTCCTGGTTACTCTTAACGATGTTTGCATTAAGTTCTTGCAGCAACTTACAACGTTCAAACTTGGACACACATTCATCTCCATCGCCTTGGTGTGATCCTGCCATGGTTAGTGGAAACACAAAATACAAACAAGCTCACAAGTGCGTTAGTTCCTATGAACTACTAGGATGTGGAATCGCTCACACTCAAGCGTTTCACCAAGTTCTTGCAAGGTTCTTACCAATCGTAGCAGGTGGCACACCCGGTTGGCTTGGGGATGATACCGTTGAAGTCATGAGTATAGCGATTGTCAGCTGGTCACCGTACTGATCAGAAGGAAGGTGGAGCTCGGAAGGCTGATCTTTTGTAGCAAGGATTAGCACAAATCGACAACTGTTAGTAAATCTCAATAATAATCCACAATACTTGTCTTGGTTGCTGGTCTAACTTGTGCTCCTAGAAACAAAAGTGAAGCCAACTCTAATAACAAGAACACCAAAATTAGCACTTAAACTAGAACAACTTCCTTCTCTTATGCCTCACATATTTTTTTTATTTTCTTTTTCTTTTTCTTTTTTTTGGCCTCTTTTTTTTCTTTTGGCCTCTCTTTCTTTTCTTTTTCTTTTTTTTTACAGATTTCTCAAACAATAAGTACTCAACGAGGTACCCGACAAGGAAGAAGTTATGCTTGCTGCAAACAAAAACCCCTCTAGAAATCTGTCTTCCCGGCAGAATTTAGCGCCCTTACCCCAATCGTAAGCAGCTTTGCGGCTCACGGCTGGATGCGTTTTTTCGCCCCGATCATTTTGACGGGTGGTAGAGCTCAAACAGAGTCCGCATGCAAAAGTTATGGTTGTTTTTCCGAGGCAAGGTCAAACTGACCCCGAACCGACTCCAGCTAGGGTTTAGGGTTGACTCGCGATCAAGAAAACAACTCTATACCAGCAACCCGACATCGACCATGGATCAAAACTCAGCAATACGACACCGTGACGAAATTGCAAAGGCTCAAAACAGTAGGACGATAAGGATAACTTGCCCTAGAAGTCTACGACTCTTTTTTTGTGGCTTTTTCTGGAGTTCTAGGAGAAGGCGAATAACAATCTAAGGGATACGGTGATACCTAATGGGAAACTTGGGCTCTGATACCTCTTGATGTGCATGGGTGCCCGATCTTCCGTCAAAGGGGGTAAACTCGATTGGTGGAGGACTCGACGTTGACGATCCGTCTTCCGATCAGCACTGATCCGACCCCCACAATCACTATACCATGGATCCGTTGGTTATCAACCATGCATGAACGCGATTGACCTCACCAAGAAGGCTTATCCCTACATGCGAATCGAGAACACAAGCAAGAACATGAAAACATAATCTCACAAACAGATGAAAGATCGATTTCTCGAGCGGGGTTCCACAATCTGACGAACGTCAGAGTTCAATTTGCAAGGTAGTTCAAAACTAAGCAAAATCCAACCCTAATTAATGATGGCTATAGAGTATTAATATCTAGAGTTTGTGTAAAGTCTTCCCTAATGTTGGGCTTATGGCCCCAAACAGATACAAGGCCCAAAGTGGCCCAAAATGGTGACGCAGCACCTTATGACTTGTTCGGACAACACAGAACGTTTCGTAACGAACCAGGAATTGTCACCAGATTCATTGGAAATATATTTTCGTTATCTTTCCAACGCCTTAAAGAATGCCTAAATCCGCCTCCGTACGAGAAAGTTATGCCCATTTTAATGAAGGGTGTTCGGCTGACACTACTACAAAGCGATACTATAGCGGCGGGCAAAACCGACCTGTAGTGGCGGGCATCCAGTCCACCACTGCTCTAACGCCACTGTTATCCCTAGTTAGCAGTGGCGGGCAGAGTGCCCGCCACCTCTGTGTCAACAGCAGTGGCGGGCGCGCTGACCTCATCTGCCCGCCACTGCTATTGATAACAGCAGTGGCGGGCAGATGAGGTCAGCTCACCCGCCACCACTATGTCAATAGCAGTAATGGGCGCGTTGACCTCATCTGCCCGCCACTACTGTTATCAATAGCAGTGACGGGCAGATGATGTCAGCGCGCCCGCCACCACTGTGTCAACAGCAGTAACGGGCGCGCTGACCTCATCTGCCAGCCACTGCTGTGTATAACCCATAACACAGAATGATGTGATCCCACAAACCAAAACACAGAAATTATATGCTTCACAAAGCCATCCACATACACAACACCAAAACATCCACATATCCACATACACATCAACACAACAACCATCCATCTCATCAATTTACAAAAATTTACAAAGTTTACAATATATTCTTCACACAGCCATCTACATACATAGCAACAACAACACATCTCATCAATTTACAAATTTACATTTCATCACACATCAAGTCTAAAAAGTTTACATCTATCAAAATTTCAAAATTAACCATTGTTTCACAAATACATGCTCATGCTGTTTATGTTTTCTTGGAAGGCCAACTCATATCTTGGTTTGCCTTTTCATTCTTCCGGCCCAATCATACAAAGTTGGATGTTTGGCCACTTCACTCTCAGGATCAAAAAATGCTCCAAGCTCATGAAGAATCTCATGCATCGTGAAGCGACACATCCTTGATACGATTTCGTCCATTTGTGATTCTGAGAGTTGGCTCTTTTGGGCAACGGTTGATGGACCTGACGCCTGCATACGTAAAATATAAGTACATACGCTGCAAGTTATATTAGATTAACACACAAGAAATCAACTTACTTCTTTAGTATCCTCAGATACTGTCCGCCCAAACTTTCCTAAGTTATTGCTCATGAAATCACAAGTATAATAGCCGCAATACACGGAACCAAGAGATTGTTTGTGACACTTCAAAATAGATAAAGTTAGAACGATATATAGTTTGGCTTTATCAATTGAATTAAGAAATTTAAAAATATAATATTACCGGATAGTTGGTTCTGATAAGCATATCTTTCGGCCTCTGTGGATCATGTGGGCCACCTAACTTTTCCACGTAGTATCTGTATGCACTATGAATAACATTTAATATATCTTGATATTCTTTTTTGGGTTTGTCGAGTGAGTCGAGCACATAAACCCTTGAGCTCTTTGGGTATATCAGAAGTGCAATCCAATGATCACTATCGAAAGAAGTAATATATGATTATGTTAGTTTCATAATCGATAAAACGTGATTAAGTGGATATAGTGGGTATACTTACTTAAAGTTATATGCCCCACTTATCATTTCTCTGTCCTTCCATTGATCCATGCACCGTGCAATATACAACGTGGCACAACTCCTTTTGTTCTTCTTAAGTGTGTCTTCGTCTTTATTGAACATCTTTTTTTGAAATTTTTTCTTACCCGCAGTCCAGTACTTGCTATCGTTCTGGTTTAGTGTCAGGTTCAGCGCACTTTGGCTTATTAATGACGGGTTCAAGTACCCATACATATTAGACGCATCACAGCATGAATTACAACTGCATATGTTATGAAACAATAGTCAATATAATACATTATTTATTTTTGCTTTGTATTGTATTGACAAAGTATAAAGTACTTACATGCACCAGAGCATCATGCTTGTGATGTCGGTTCGCTTCAGACTAATCCTAAAGTTAGGAGATTGTGTTGTTCTCTCTCTCTAGTGTTGTTGAGGCCTCAACATATTTTGTGTTGTTTTTCAAAATGTTCATGGCTGCCATGAAACCATGTGCACATCCATTCCCTGTCAGCAACACGAGAAAGAAGAAGCTGATGACGGGAATGGATGTGTCACATGGCTTGATGACATACATGAGATAACTCATTAACAATTTGCATCATAGGCCTCTAAAAGGAATTACAGAATCTAATGTTGGTCTTCAGCCGGATGAACTTGAGGATTAGTATAGTAGCCTTAGAAGTAATAACAGTATTAAACTGATCACAGTGTTGTTGAGGCCTCAACATATTTTGTGTTGTTTTTCAAAATGTTCATGGCTGCCATGGAACCGTGTGCACATCCATTCCCTATCAGCAACACGAGAAAGAAGAAGCTGTTGACGGGAATGGACGTGTCACACGGCTTGATGACATACATGAGATAACTCAATAACAATTTGCATCATAGGCCTCTAAAAGTAATTGTAGAATCTAATGTTGGTCTTCAACCAGATGCATGAACTTGAGGATTAGTATATAGTAGCCTTAGAAATAATAGAAGTAGTAAACTGATCACAGTGTTGTTGAGGCCTCAACATATTTTATTGCCATGGAACATTAGAGGGAAAAACAACACAAAATATGCTGAGGTCTCAACAACACTAGAGAGAGAACAACACAATCTCCTAACTTGAGAATTAATATAGTGGCTTCGGAAGTAATAGCCGACTACTGTAGCCAAGAAAAGTTTTCATACATTTCCCACCTTTGACACTGTGATCAATTTACTACTGTAGCCTCAGAAGTAATAGCAGTAGTAAACTGATCACAGTGTCAAAGGTGGGAAATGTATGAAAACTCTTCTTGACTACAGTAGTCAGCTATTACTTCTGAAGCTACTATATTAATCCTCAAGTTAGGAGATTGTGTTGTTCTCTCTCCTGTGTTGTTGAGGCCTCGGCATATTTTGTGTTGTTTTTCAAATATGTTCATGGCTGCCATGGAACCGCGAGCACATCCATTCCCTGTCAGCAACATGAGAAAGAAGAAGTTGTTGACCAGAATGGATGTGTCCCACGGCTTGATGACATACATGAGATAACTCAATTACTATTTGCATCATAGTCCTCTAAAAGGAATTGCAGAATCTAATGTTGGCCTTCAGCCGGATGAACTTGAGGATTAGTATATAGTAGCCTTAGAAATAATAGCAGTAGTAAACTGATCATAGTGTTGTTTAGGCCTCAGCATATTTTGTGTTGCTTTTCAAATATGTTCATGGCTGCCATGGAACCGTGAGCACATCCATTCCTTGTCAGCAACACGAGAAAGAAGAAGTTGTTGACAGGAATGGATGTGTCCCACGGCTTGATGACATAAATGAGATAACTCAATTACTATTTGCATCATAGGCCTCTAAAAGTTGTTCTAAAAAAGTGGTAATGTGGTATGCAATATTTCTCATGGCATAACTTAGATATAGAAGACTTCACCCAAAATTAGACTAATATATATTGGGTGAATGGTACATTTCCATTAATCAATGCCAAAATAGGTGTAACAAAGTAGTATACAGTGGTTCTACAAATGATCAATGTTTTCAAGTCATCGTCTACTCGACGATTAATCGACGATTACTCATCAAGTCGGTACCCAGACCCCCACGTACTGTGTAACCCTAGCTGGCATATTATTGCTCCTGTGTTGGCGGCGACTATTGGATTTCTGGTCGGCAGTTGCTGCTGAATTGCTGGCCGGCGGCTGCTACAATACCTCCTCTTCCGTAGATGATGAGCATATCCTCCTCTTCTGACTCCTCCAAAGGTGAGCATTCACTCAATCCCTCATCCTCCTCCACGTACTGTGACTCTTGCCTACACCTTTACCAGTACCTTAAATATGTTCTGCACCTTAGATGTTTGTCTACTACTTGAATACTTGGCTACTTGCTACTGCTAGTTATTTGATTATTCATATGTTCTGCACCTTAGATGTTTGTCTACTACTTGAGTACTTGTGATGTTTGCTGTTTTTAGTTGAATTGCTGATGTTTTGCTACTCTGTTTTCATTTAGCAGTTAATCTTCATGGCTTTGTGAGCCATCTATTTCAGTTTCAGAACTTGTTTATTTCAAATTGTGAACTGTAATGGCAGCACACATGAGCCATGACATATTTATCTTTAAGTATGACTTAACTTGCATTCCACCAAAATAGAAAAAATAAAATAAAGATAGGCCTAAACTGCATTCCACAATCAACATTTTCTCTTTTATTTGTTCACCAAAAAAGGGTATACAATTCTCATACCAAAATTTTATCCGGACAGAAGATATAGCTAGGGACTTAATTAAGAGAACATGCATGTTCGTCTGAATCAGGGCATTAATTTCAGAGAAAATTGGAAAAGGGGAAATTTTTAGCAACCTGAACGGGGACGGCGGAGTGCGCTCGGGGACGGGGACGGCGGCGCGGGGTCCGGGGACAGCGACGTGGGCTCCGGCGGAGTTCGGGGCGACGACGGCGACAGGTTCCGAGGGTGGCGGTGCGGGCTCCAGGACGGGGATGGCGGCGTGCGTCGGGGACGGGGACGGCAGCGATGAGGGGTCCGAGTACACCGATGCGGGCTCCGGTGATGGGCTTCGAGGACGACTGCGATGGCTCCGAGGTGGCGGCGAGGGGTCCGGGGACACCAATGGCTCCGAGATGGCGACGACGGGCTCCAAGGGTGACGGCGCGGGCACTAGGAGCGGCAGTAACTGGCGGGAGAAGATTAGGGCTTAGGGTTTTCAGACGGCTGGAGCGAAATATTTATATAGGTGGATTATCAGTGGCGGGCATGCTGATGTCATCTTGCCCGCCACTGCTATTTTCTCTTAGTAGTGGCGGGCATGCTGACGTCACAAGCCCGCCACTACTAATCCGCCCGCCGCTGGTGCTCGATGCCACTACTAAAAGGATTAGCAGTGGCGGGCTGGTGACGTCAGCATACCCGACCGCCACTACTATGAGAGGTGGGGGTTATCTAACATACGTTGCGATACATTTCGAGAAACACTTTGTAGTGCAGTGGTGCGGGGGTTGCTTTGGTGCCATGCGGTTCGAGGTTCGAACCTTGCTGCCGGCAGGCGGTTTGAGGTTCGAACCTTGCTGCTAGCATCCAAACATTTTTTTTACATTTCTATTCTAATTTTCATGACTTTTTTATTCATGTTTAAATTCTAGTTTGAACTTGATTTTTTTTAACAATAAAAATACATCATAACTTATTCTTCCTCGGCACAAACCCAACCTATTTCTGGTTAAACAGATTAAAAGCCTCAACTTGCCAATCCTCAACCAACTCGGCATCATCAGGCAGTCTGAACTGCTCTCCATGTTCCTGAACAAGAAAATACACGCGGCAGCGATAGTGAGAACAACTTATCAATGATTGAATTGGATGATAAAAATATAAAATTTGCATAAAAAGAGGATCTTGCTTCCTTCCTCCTCTTGCTGCCGCATTGCTCTACATGCTTCCCTTTTCCAACACTAGCCTCGGTATGTTTCCCTCTACCACCGGTTGTCTCATCATTCTTCCGTCTGCCAACACTTACCCTATCTGGTTGCGGTGATCGTGAGTCGTCCTCCGAGTTGGAGTCCATTATGAGAATCACTTTCTTCGCCAAACAACTGCAAACTATACCATCATGTACCTTATGTTTACCGCATTTGCAAACCTCACACATGCCACTTGATGTAGAGTCTGAGGATCCACTATTTGGTTGAATCTTAGGAGGAGCCATCTGCAATTTTTTTGTCACATTGATATAACATTAAAAAACCCTAAGCTAGTAATATTATAGTACATTAAAAAACATTATTGTTATAGTGGAAATTTTTTTTCTCGGAAATTTTTTATAGTACATTAAAAAACATTATTGTTATAGTGCATTCTACTAGTAATATTATACTAAATTATATTACCATGCATAAATTAATATAACAATTAGAAATCATTTTAACCCTAAGCTCGAATAAAATAAGACTAAAGATAGGTTAATAATCATTTACTGACTGGATGGCGGCGACGGGCGGCGCCGACGGGCTCCGAGGAAGGCGGCGACGGGCGGAGGGCAGCGGCAACGTGCTCCGGGACGTCGACGGCGGTGACGGGAGGAGGGGGGCGACACGGGAGTTTAGGGTTTAGAAAATGAAACTAGGTTTTCGGACGGCGGGAGTGGAAAGTATATATAGGTGTATTAGCAGTGGCGGGCATGCTGACGTCATTCTGCCCGTTACTGCTATTTTCACTTAGTAGTGGCGGGCATGCTGACGTCATCCAGCCCGCCACTACTAATAGAGGTAGGGATTATATATAGCATATAATACACTTCCTACAATGACGTGAAACACTTAGTAGCGCAGTGGTGCGGGGGGCTCACTTGGGGCCATGCGGTTCGAGGTTCGAACCTCGCTGCCGGCAGGCGGTTTGAGATTTGAACCTTGCTGTTGGCCCCAAACATTAAATATTTTAAAAAAATTTCTATTGATGTTTAATTAAATCCTCATTTGATCTTGAACATGTTTTAACAATAAATGACATAATTGATTTTACAAATACGCACGCTAAACATAAATGATCTTGCCTTGCACTAATTTTGCATCGCCATTGGTGCGTAGATAAGGAATCACACTGCCAAATGACAGTTTTGCTTCAACCACATTGATCCTTGATATGTCAACGAAAAACGGCACCTCATCAAACTGATTGTATTCTTCTTCGTCTTCGACTCCATCAACTCCAACAATTCTTTGGTTTCGTGGAGCAACGATGAATTTTTTCTCATCTTTAGGATCAAGTATGTAAAATACTTGTGCCACGGATTGAGCGAGTATCCAAGGGTCATCTTTATAAGCCACCTTATTAAGGTCAACTATCGTAAACCCGTAATCATCCACCTCCACACCTTCTGGATGTCTGACCCACTGACACTTAAATACAGGGATTTCTATAGAGTTCCCATAGTTAAGTTCCCATATTTCTTCGATGTATCCATAGTAAGCATTCTTTTGTCCAGTGCTATCTTCTGCTTCTCCTCTGACACCACTATTTTGGTGCTGACTCTTTTGATCCTTTGCTTTGGTATAGAATGTGAAACTATTGATTTCATACGCTTGCCATGTTTTAACCATGCTCAATGGACCATAAGACAATTTATTTATCATCATCTCTTCGTCTGTTTCTCCAATCGAAAGGTTTAGATCCCTCGGCCATGATGTGAAATAAATTTTGTGTTCTTTCATAATCCATTATTCATCACGATCTTCATTCTTTTCACGAAGCTCTTGCAGGTGTTGTTCAACATATGGTCTCATAATCACCAACGGATGCATTACACTGTAATGTGATTCTCTTATTGTTTGGTAACTATTGTCTCGTATGATTTTCCTGCCTTTAGTTCCTTTACCGGTGAGTCTTCCATGGTGCCGAGACACGAGAACTCCTATTGGTCTTCCATCTCTTATGTAATCTGCGTAGCACTCAATGACTTCCTCAGTCGTGTAGCCCTCTATCATGGAACCCTCTAGATAAGCACGATTTCATACGTAACCCTTGAAGATAACCATTAGAAGCTCGTACGCATACATATTGTGCAGGTACGTTGGACCGAGAACAAAGATTTGGTCTGCTATATGTATCATATAGTGCTCCATAATATCAAAATATGAAGGAGGAAAGCACATCTCAAGCTGACACATAGTCTCCCTCATTTGTTTACGTAATTCATTTAACTCTTCAGTGTCGATCACCTTCTTTGATATGACATTGAAGAAGTGACACATGCGTGTTATCACCATCTTCAGAAATGAATGTTTGACTCCTCTTACTGCGATGGCGAGGAATAGCCCAAGCATAACATGACAATCATGAGTGTTGTAGGCGCTCATCCTCAAATCTGCTACGGAGACAATATTCTTTATATTCATTGAGAATCCTGTTGGAACTCTAATTCCATGTAGACACTTACAGATTGATCTTTTCTCGTCAATTGTGAGGTTATAGCTAGCAGCTGGAAGGAAAAATTTTCCATTGGCCCTTTCCTGTGGGTGAAGCTCGGGTCTAATTCCGAGAGTTTGAAGGTCCCTTTGTACTTTGAGTCCATCTTTTGATTTGCCCGGTATGTCTAACAAAATACCAATAGTGCTTTCGAAGACATTCTTCTCAACGTGCATTGTATCGATAGCATGACTGCTTTTTAAATGGAGCATCCTTTGAAATTTTTTCAGATTTCTTTCTCTTCTTTCCGAAAACAACTTTGATATTCTTTACCATTTCGAATAGAAATTTGCCATCTCGATTTCGTGGAGGTTGTACAAGCTCGATTGTACCGTCGAAATGGTTCCTATTTCTTCGATATTTGTGGTTTTTTGGTAAAAATATGTGGTGTCGCATATATATCGTCTTAACGAATGATGGAAGATGCATAGATTCTGTCTGGTCCACACACACTACACATGCTATCTTTCCTTTAACCTGTCCTATTAGGGACATGCGTCCTGGGTTGTCAGCTATGGTGCAAAAGATTATGGCTCTTAGAATTAAGTGCTCTTTCTTGTGCTCATCCCACACACAGACACCATGTTCCCATAGATGTTTCATATCCTCCATCAAAGGTTCTAGAAAGATATCAATGTCATAGCTAGGTTGTTTTGGACCAGAAATTAGAGTAGTGAGCATAAGGTATTTTCTTTTATGGCACAACCATGATGGAATGTTGAACAAGCGTAGAAAGACCAGCCACGTACTATGTGGGTTCCTCATCTCACCTAAGGTATTCATTCCATCCGTGCTAAGTCCCATCCTGATATTTCTAGGATCGTCCGAGAAATCTGGATGGGCCAGGTCAAATGATTTACACTGCCTAGCATCCGTAGGGTGCCGAAGTTTTCCGTCCTTCTTTCACCCAGCGAAATGCCAGATTAATAGTTCAGCATCTCTAGGATTAGAGAACATACGTTTCAAGCGATCAATCACCGGTAGGTACCACATTACTAAGGCTGGAACTTTCCTCTCCGTCTTTTTTCTAGGATGGTCTTCAATAACATTTTTATTCCTCTTCTGCAGCCTCTTATTATTCTTCTTCTGGTGGTCATTGTAGTCCTCCACACAGTCATTTGGACATTTGTATCGACTTGCGTTGCACTGTGGACATCTCTCTAACAATCCATACTCTTTTCGATATAGGATACAGTGGTTCGGGCATGCATGAATCTTCTGAACGCCCAAAGTCAACGGACAAATCATCTTTTTTGCTTGGTACTTATCAGATGGTAAACCATTGGGTTTTGGCAAAACCTTTTTTAGGAGTTGTAAAAGATCTGAAAAACTAGTGTCAGACCATCCATTGCTGGCCTTCAGTTTCATAAGCTCAAGAATTGTGTAAAACATAGTATACTGCTTATCGCATCCGTGGCATTCCTCGTAAAGAAGGTTTTTTGATGCTTTGTCAAGTGCTTCAAAGTTATCGTATCCTTTGGTTGTAGTTCTCTGCAACAACACCTCAAGCGCAACATTTCGCATCAGTTCCTCCACATCAAAGGTGTCATCATCATCATGTTGATCAACATCATCATGTGTTATGTCGGATGTATGATCACAACCTCTTCTATGTTGATGAGCATCTTGCGGCACATCAGAATCTTCAGGAGGATTTTGGCCCATCTCACCGTGTTTCGGCCATATATAATAGTTCTTCACGAAACCATTTTTCAACAAGTGAAATCGTATGGTTTCACGATCTGAACACAGATACATCGCTTCGTTTTTACAAACTTTACAAGGACAATATATTGCCTCTTCACTCTAACGGGAAGCATATTGTGTGGCAGCTTCAGTAAATTCAGTTACTCTGTTAAAATATGCCACCACATCTCCATCGTTGGACGAGTACATCCAGGACCTGTGCTCCATCTAAAACATATATTATTTGAAAAAATATTAATAAATTCATTATTGTTAATTTTAGTAATTTACAAATTGAAAATATATTGATTTATTATCGCTCATAACAACATTAATTAAAAATGCTTTAATTCAAACTATTTATTAAGCAGAAAAAAATTATTAAATAAATTAACTATATTGGTTTCTCTCTCTCCAAACAACATAACTCTATATCTATAATCGTAAATCAAATTAAAAAAGAGATTAAAATGACGTAAATCAATATACAATTGATGAATAATTGTGAGGAGGGTCATATTTGTTCATTTGGGAGAAGGAAACACTATAAATGGAAGATTATTTGAAAATTTCTATTCACAAACCCTAAATTAGTAAAACGCTAATAACTCATTGTATACATGATTAAATAGAAAATAAATGTGAGATTCGGCATGGATTTACCTCCTAGAATGAAATCCTTCAAAAGAAACGAAAACAAAGCCTCCCCCCTCTTTATCTAGATTTTTGTCGCCATTGTACAGACAAAATTAAATGCGAACTTCGGTAGAGCTCGGGGAGGAAGAAGCTGCGCATTTATAGCTAGAATACTAGTGGCGGTCGCAAGTGATGTCATCAATACTTTAGTGGCGGCCATATTAGCAGCGGCGGGCAGCACCAGCACCCGCCACTGCTATTGGTACAATAGTGGCGGTCCAGGATGATGTCAGCATCGACCGCCACTACTTTACCAATAATAGTGGCGGGCGCTGGTGCTGCCGTCAGCACCAGCAACTGTAGTGGCGGGCATCTAATGGCCCGCCACTACAGTGGTTTTGCCCAACGCCACTACAGTGATGGTTTGTAGTAGTGTGAAACCGAACCGAAATTGGAGTTTGAAGTGGAATCCGAATTGGATTGTTGCACCGCCTCTCCCGCTTGTGTTTGATCCAGAAGTGCTTCTCCCAAGTTCCTTAGAGTCAAAATATCACCCATAAGTAGCATCCCATCCATATTCATATCATTATGTAAAGTAAGAAACGAACGCACCTCATAATTAAGCTTGCGGGCACGAGAGCGAGTGATTGGTCTAGGAATGATAGCGTGTTGGATGTCTTTATCATTGTTATCAATGTCCTCATCACCATATACTCCGATGGAGCTTTTCAAGCATCTAGAGCAGGAATTGGAGCAGTGATAATTTCAACTTCAGGGCAAAGAGCGATGTACTCCGCAAGGGTCAACTTCAAGTCCACCAATAATATAGCTGTTGTAGCAATTGTGTTAGCTATAGCACAGGTTTTGTATGTGTGTATACGGAGTGTAAAATGAACCTCGAAGGGTTCTCTCAGAGGGAGAAAGGATTTATACTGGTTTGGACCTCCCCTAGGGGATAATAGCCCTACGTCCAGTTTGTGGTGGATTTGGCATGGCATGCCTCGGTATGGAGTAGTGAACCCCAGGGTTACATGGCCCTGGAGAAGGTATCCTGTTACATGGGCTTGGCCCTGCTTTTATAGGCACGCAGGCCTTAAGGAAAATACCAAAATACCCTCTATAAGTCCTAGGCTCATAGGGGCAAAAAGGAAAAAAGGAGCTAGCTACTGTACAAAGTGCTTTACAGCTTTACAGACGTGTCAGATTAACGTCACTTCTTGGACAAGCTAAACGACATACTGGGGGCAGAGAGGCCCCTGGTATGACTTCTACACTGTAGCGGGGTGCAGATATTTCTTGGGTTCGGAGTAGGGGCCGGAGCTCTTAAGGCGGAGGCTGCAAGGGAGGCTTCGAAGTACACTCCGAAGTGGGATTCGAAGTACACTCCGAAGTGGGCTTCGAAGTATACTCCGAACCGAGCTCCGAACTGGGGCTCTGAACTGGGGTCTCGAAGACTTGGCTTTGAATTGGCTGGAAAGGGTCTGGAGACTGGATCTGAGGCGTTCCAAAGGTAGCCCGAAGGTTAACTCCGAACAGAGCCCGAAGGTTAACTCCGAATAGAGCCCGAAGGTTAACTCCGAACAGAGCCCGAAGGTTAACTCCGAACAAGGCCCGGAGGCTAACTTCGAAGTTAGCCTGAGACTTAGCTTTTGGCAATCTTTAAGGAATCTTGAGGGCTTCGCTCCGGAGGGCTCCGAAGGAGTTCGGGGGCTTCGCTCCAGAGGGCTTTGCCGTGTACCTTGAGACTTGGGAACAACTTCTTTGGGAAGGAACATGCTTCGATAGTGTTGGGCTCCGGGCCGAAGGCTGTCGAAGGCTGATGTCATTTGGCCCCTGTTCAAGGGAAAATTATTCCCCCAACAGTAGCCCCTCGCGCGTAGGCCTTCGGGATGAAGGGATGCGTGCGCCCTTTGGACAAATGACCGAAAATTACAATTCCAAGGAAAAATAGGCCTTCAGAGCTTGGACCAAAGGCATCTTCGAAATGCGCAGGTGATAACTACCTGCGTTAGCTGTCAGAATGACCTCGGGGAGATCAACTGACTCCGCAACGGCTATAAAAATGACCGTTATTGTGCGCTGGGCCGCTTCGCCTTCGCTAGAGGCCCACTTGACAGTGGGTTCGACCCACAAACCGTCGGGATTTTTACCGCCTATAAATAGGGGTTTACCGCACACGGCTTCGGCACGCTCTCATTTGCTTTCTTCTCAGCGCCTTACATCCTTCGCTCTCTTCTATTCCTTGGCTTTGCGCGAAGCACCCCTCACTAGCTTTAGCCCCTCGCGCCGAAGCTCCACAAAAATGCCAAAGAAGGCTGCTTCGAAGGCTTTGGCGTTGGGCCCGAGCTCGAGCTTCGCTCAACTGCAGGCAGCAGCAACTGCGGTAGCGAAGCATGCACCGAGGCGGTTGGGGCCAAGGGACCTTCGGACACCATCCGACAAGTTCGAGCAAACATTGGAGATGAAGGCCTCGATCTCCACAGAGGAGTCTATCCTGAGGGCCTGCGAAGGGAGGATTGTGGCGAAGATCCAGCTTCGAATTCCAGAGAAGTCAGAGGCCATACCAAGTCCTCGGGCTGACGAAGTGGTGCTGTTCGAAGCCTTCTTCGAAGCTGGCCTCGGGCTGCCAGCAGTGGGGATGCTGAGCGAAGTCCTAAGGGCTTACAACCTCGAACTTCCTCAACTTTTGCCCAACGCCATGGCGAGGCTTGCTGTCTTTGAGTGGGCCATGAGGGCCGAAGGTTGCGAGGTCCGCGCGGACGTCTTCATCGCCCTCCATGATGCCAACTATCAACCGAAGCCGAGGGAGGGCTCAGACCGCATCAAGAGGGTTCTGGCCTTTGGAAGCGCCAACTTCCAGCTTCGGAGGGAGTACCAAGATGCCTTCCCGGCGAGGGCTACCAACAGCAAGTGGTACTCGAAGTGGGATCAAGAGTGGCTCTACGCCTCCGTCGGCGCGAACTCTCCCCTTCGGAGTACTAATGCACTTGTCTCATACAGACGCGAAGGGGTGGTGAAGACCAACCCGGACACCCTTCGCTCGAGGATCTCGCTCCTTCGGAGGGTTGCCGTGAAGATGAGCATGAGGGACCTCGCGGAGGAGTTCATCACCCTCCGGCTCAGCCCCCTTGTGCGCTCTTGGCCGGAGAGGCTCTTCCATCCTTCAGGCCGAGGGGGCCTGAACGAAGTGGCCTTTGAACGCCTCGGTAAGACTTCGAAGCCTTTCTACTTTCATACTTCGCTGGGAACTTTATTCTAACTTAGATCTTTATGAAGCTCATCTTGAAGTGAGGACTCGAGAGGAAGCCATCGCGGCGGTGGAGCGCGTTGTTGGGGCTCTGACACCGGATGAGCAAGCCCAGCGGCTTGCTTCGGTGGGGTCTTGGGAGCACTGGAACAGGGTGTGGACCCTGCTCGGCTACGAAGAGGTCCCAGCCCTGCCGGACTTCTCTCACCTCTAAGCTTCGACAACCGGTGCCAAGAGGAAGAGAGGGGATGACGACGAGCTCGAAACTTCGAGTGCTCGGCCGGAGGTCCCCGCGACCGAAGCCTCTACCCCGAAGGAGGCAACGGCCACGGACCTTCAAACAGAAGCGGAGCCAGCAAGCGCTCCGGCAAAGGCTACCAAGGTGGTAGCGAAGGCTTCGACGGCGACGGCTTCGGGCGCAGAGGTCGACGCATCAGCTTCGCAGCAAAAGGACTGGGGGGCCCACATTGACCCCTCTACCTTCGAAGATATCTCTAACGAAGGTGAATACTTCAAACATACTTCTCTTCAATATGTGGATTTTTACATGAAATTTTTTGCAGAAGATGATGCTGGTGCGAGGCCCACCGTGCCGAAGCCAGCGAAGGCCTCTGGTAGCAGCAGCAACAGCGGCAGCAGTAGCAACAGCTCGGAGTCCGACAGCTCTTCGTCTGAAGAAGATGGAGGCGGCGGCTGCGACGAAGGGGACATCAAAGCGATGAGGAAGTCCAGGTGGTGGACCAAATTCCAAACCTGCCGAAGCCTATGCAGGCGGTGGTGGCGGAGGAAATCGTCCAACCTCTGCAGCCGAAGGGAACCATGATGAAGGCAGCCATCAACAACTTCCGCGAGGGCTGCGCAGCTACGGAGGAAGGAGGCTTGGTGGCCAAACTTAGCCACTTGAACCCCATGGACCTCTTCATCAACGCGAACGAAGCCCTCATCCAGGTGAGTGAAGTCCTACACAGCCTTCGAGTTATACTTTTTGGCCTTTGATCAACACTTATAATTTTCTTGAATTCTTCCAGGCATTCGCACTGAATGCAGCAGCTTCGACTTCTGCAGACAGGCGGATGACGCGCTTGGCGGAGGAGAAGGAGGCCCTCCGACGTTAAGTCTCGGTGGAAGCCGAGAAGCAAAGGCAGGCCGAAGCTTCAGCCGATGCGGCGAGGGGCGAGGCCGAGACAGCAAGGACTGAGTCTGAGGTGGCGAGGGCAGAGGCTGACAAGGCTAAGGAAGCCTTGGCCTCGGAGACCGATAGGCTCCGCGCGGAGCTCAAAGCTGCGAAGGACGCCGAAGCCTAGCTGGCGAGGGAGAACTCCGAGCTTCACCAAAGAGCTCAGCGCCTTGAGGACGTTGTCGTTGACAACATCGGTGAAGCCACTCAGAGCCTGACCGAGGTCCTTCAACAGATAGGGACCGAGTGTCGGGCTCCGGACTTCGGCGGCCAGGATCCGATTGGGGACCGCGCCGCATTCTTGAAGGTGGTGGCTTCGACGGTTGAGAAGTCTTTGAAGGGCTTCGCCTTGATGGCCGGCCGAGTGGCGGGTAAAGGAGTGTTGCAAATGCTTCACGACGCGAGGTGCAACCACCTCGAAGCAGCAACCTCCGCGACTCCGGTGGCCTTCGGAGGCCAGCACTTGGTGACGCCTCTGGCTGGCGTCCGCGGAGCTTGGCGGCGACTTCAGGAGCCTTGGAAGGACCAAGGCTGTGAAGCAGTCCTCGAGCTTCAGAAGGCCCTCCGCCTTCGCCGAGCCAAAGCGCTTGCCTCACCAAATCAGCCTTTGACATCGGCACCTCCACCTCCGAAGGTGTAGATCTCCTTAGGCTCCTTGTAATTCTTAGTTGTAGGCTTTGTAAAAACTTATCAGTTTATTAATATGAATGCGGGGGTGATTTATACCTGCCCAGGCTCAGTCTCCGAATGTTGACTTCGAATTACTTGAGGACTCTGAAGAACTCCGCCAGTTATGGGTGGTCCTCGAAGTAGCTAGGTCCGAAGGCCCCCCTCGATTTAAACTTCCGAGGGGGCCTAACGGCGAAGCCATCCCCGAAGTAGCTCAAGATCTGCTAGCCATTGTGAAGACGGAGTCCCTTCAGAGTTCTTCCTTTTTGCCTTCGCAAACGGTCTTAGCAGGCGACGAAGCTTTAGACTTCTCCTCCTTCGACACGACACCGCCTGCCTCGCAGACTTGGAGTGACCTGCAAAGTGGAAGACGAGGTCTGCGGGCCTCGGAGCCTGGACGAACCGGACGTGGGAGAGCAGGCTCTGACGAAGCTTCATCCAGCCGAGGGGGCCCTGGCCGAAAGAAAGGCAAGAGAGGGTTGGGGCCTCGCACTCGCTTTTTCTTAGGCTTACACACAGACTACTCGTAGTTTTGTTTTCGAAGTATATTTGTAACATACTTCTCAATTATCATTCAATGAATGGAGTTTATATTTGCATACTTCATCTACATGCTTCGCATTTTTTGATGACTTCGAATATTTTAGCTTGTCACGCTCGTACTGCGTATTATATTCGCACACTTCGCATACATGCTTCCCCCCTTGCTCATGGCAGCTAGGGACTTAGCCGTTGCTAGTGCGGGCAATAAAAATGCGAAAGGGTGCGCCTTTTGGCGGCTTTGGATGCTTATAACACATCGAGTGAAGGCCTCTTTTGGGCTTCGAACACGTTAATTTGGAGCGAAGCAAGGCTTCAGCGTAGCCAAATTAAGCGAAGCATTCTTCGGCATGCCGTGAATTGGATGTTGTGCGCGAGCGAAGCTCCGAAACGCACTTAGATTTTAATCGAAGTATGACTTTGAGATGCTTAATTTTTAGCTTAGATCATGTCACTCGAAGCGAGGCTTCGGTGCGTGTTTAGATAGCGAAGCAAGGCTTCTTGAGCTTGGTCCTGTAGTGAAAAAGATATTTGGTGTGGATTCACCGAACCTGTGATAGTTGAGCCACCTTCGACTCTGAATACTGAAAACGGATCTCAGTATTCTGGGATCGTTAAGCCGGTGGCCTTCGTATCCCGGACACATCAGGTCGATGACCTGGAGTCCTTGGACGCATCAGGCCGGTGGTCCGGAGTCCTTTAGCCCACTGCTATGGGCCCGGAGGCACTGTGTAGCCTTCGGAGGGGTACTCCAGATTTTGTAAAGCGAAGCAAAACTTCGAGTTTTTTAAATAAGGCAAAGCAAAGCTTTGGGTTTTTGATAAGGCGAAGCATAGCTTTGGTTTTTCAATAAGATGGAGCAAAAGTTTGCATTTAAAGGTGAAGCAAGGCTTCGAATTTTAAGGCGAAGCGGGGCTTCGATTTAAGGCGAAGCAGGGCTTCGATTTAAGGCGAAGCAGGGCTTCGATTTTATATCAAAGTAATTGTAAAATTGTACATCGAAGTGGTACTTCGGATATTGTACATACCTCATAAAGTGGGTGAAGGCTTGCTTCATAGCCTCTGGGGCTATGACGGCCTTCGACACACGAAGCGGAGCCCCTTGCTGGAGGCTGAGCTCCGAAACGCAAAGGACGGAGGAAGGTAAAGATGACCTTCGAACTACACTCGAAGTCCCTTGCCGAAGGGTGCGCGAAGCAAAAAAGCTTCGAAGCTCCCCGCTCAAGCGTACTTCGAGTTGCAGACAGTGGCAGAGAACTTAGCTTTTAGAACTAAGCTCCCCACGGACGGCGCCAACTGTTGTAGCAATTGTGTTAGTTACAGCACAGGTTTTGTATGTGTGTATACGGAGTGTAAAATGAACCTCGAAGGGTTCTCTCAGAGGGAGAAAGGATTTATACTGGTTCGGACCTCCCCTAGGGGATAATAGCCCTACGTCCAGTTTGTGGTGGATTTGGCATGGTATGCCTCGGTATGGAGTAGTGAACCCCAGGGTTTCATGGCCCTGGAGAAGGTATCCTGTTACAAGGGCTGGGCCCTGCTTTTATAGGCACGCAGGCCTTAAGGAAAAGACCAAAATACCCTCTATAAGTCCTAGGCTCATAGGGGCAAAAAGGAAAAAAGGAGCTAGCTACTGTACAAAGTGCTTTACAGCTTTACAGACGTGTCAGATTAACGTCACTTCTTGGACCAGCTAAACGACATATTGGGGGCAGAGAGGCCCCTGGTATGACTTCTACACTGTAGCGGGGTGCAGATATTTCTTGGGTTCGGAGTAGGGGCCAGAGCTCTTAAGGCGGAGGCTGCAAGGGAGGCTTCGAAGTACACTCCGAAGTGGGCTTCGAAGTATACTCCGAACTGAGCTCTGAACTGGGGCTCCGAACTGCGGTCTCGGAGACTTGGCTTTGAATTGGCTGGAAAGGGTCCGGAGACTGGCTCTGAGGAGTTCCGAAGGTAGCCCGAAGGTTAACTCCGAACAGAGCCCGAAGGTTAACTCCAAACAGAGCCCGAAGGTTAACTCCAAACAGAGCTCGAAGGTTAACTCCGAACAAGGCCCGGAGGCTAACTTCGAAGTTAGCCTGAGACTTAGCTTCTGGCAATCTTTAAGGAATCTTGAGGGCTTCGCTCCGGAGGGCTCCGAAGGAGTTCGGGGGCTTCGCTCCAGAGGGCTTTGCCGTGTACCTTGAGACTTGGGAACAACTTCTTTGGGAAGGAACAGGCTTCGATAGTGTTGGGCTCTAGGCCGAAGGCTGTCGAAGGCTGACATCATTTAGCCCATGTTCAAGGGAAAACTATTCCCCCAACAATAGCGGAGTATGAGGGAATTTTGTTAGGACTCCGAAAAACATGTGCTCTAGGTGCTACAAGAGTTGTTATCAAACAGATTCTCAAATTGTAGCAGGGCACGTTGACAAAAGTTTTCAAGTCCGGCATCCGCAGCTTGCAAAATATCTAGAAGAGATCCATAAGATCGAAGCATCATTCAAAGGGATTTCGGAAGGAGTCGGAGCCGTGGATATTCCGGAAGGAGCCTTTTATGAAGAGCTTACTTCGCCTTCAGTGCCACAAATTCCTCCTATTGAGGTTCTTTGCATTCCGAACACTGATTGGCGGAGTTCGATCATGGAATTATTGCGAGGCGAAACAACCTTACCTGAAGGGTCACGACTTTCAAGATTGCAGCTAAGAGTTTAGAATTATCACATTATCAATGGTATTCTTTACAAGGGCAGAGTATGTTCCCCCTTACTCCGATATATTTCTCAAGCCGAAAGCCAAGAGATACTCTGAGAAATTCATCAAGGCCTTTGTGGTAGCCATCTTGCCCCCCGAGCTTTAGCAGGAAAAAAACTTCGTCAAGGGCTTTATTGGCCTACAATAGTAGTTGATGTGGAGACCTTAATCCGCACTTGCCAAGGTTGTCAATGGATGGGAAGACGAAGTCATCGTCCGCCAACAACTCTTCAAGTTATTGCTCCTATTTGGCCCATGGCCAGATGGGACATGGATCTCATTGGCCCCTTCCTAGTAGCAAAAGGAAATCTGAAATTTGCAGTGGTAGCAATTGAATATTTTTCCAAGTGGGTCGAAGCAGAACCCCTCACAGCTATCACTTCAAATAATGTACAAAAATTCTTTTGGAAGAATATTATATGTAGGTTCGGAGTGCCTCGACAGCTCACAATCGACAATGGGACTCAATTTGATGCAGAACCCTTCAGGAAGTTCTGCGAAGACCTTGGCATAGAAATGTGTTTTGCAGCCATGCGTCATCCTCAGTCTAATGGAGCTATCGAACGAGCTAATGGTAATATTTTATCAGGCCTGAATCGAAGGATAGTAGGATTGGCAAAAGGGATGTGGACCGAGGAACTCCCGAAGATTTTATGGTCCATTTGGACCACTCAAACGAGGTCCACAGGTTTATCTCCTTTCAGATTACTATTCGGAGATGAAGCCATGACGCCGACGGAGCTCAAAGGGGATCTCTTCGCACCACCAAACCTGAAAAAGAAGATGAAAGGCAAGCTTCGCTAGATTTAACAGAAGAAACAAGGCTTCGAGTTGTTGCAAATTTGTTGAAATATCAGCATCAGATGAAGACTTGGTATGACCCGAAGGTTAATCTTAAGGAGCTTAAACTAGGTCATTTAGTTTTGCGAAGAATCATAGCACCAGGGAAATTAGGAAATAAGTGGGAAGGTCCATATATCATTCTCCGTTCAGGACGCCCTGGTTCTTTTAAGCTAGCTAATTTAGAAGGTGAAGAGTTAAAGCATGCTTGGCATGTGGAGCACCTGAAGCGATATTTTGCATAGGGGCTCCTTGTAATCATCTGTAAATACCTTCTGAATAAATAAAGCTCATGGTTCAGATAATGCCTACCTCTCAAACACTCCCTACTTCTAGTGGATGCACTGGAGGAATGGAGTTGGTTGTGAGGGAAGTGTCATTCATTTGAACCAATTTTACGGACTTCGAACCACCGGTTCGAAGCTTCCGATGAGGCGGGAAAGTCACAAAAAAATGGATTCCAAGCCACCAGCTTGAAAGCATCCGTAAAAATAGTCCAAGGAGACCAAATGATACGGATTCCAAGCTCTGGCTTGAAAGCATCCGTAAAAAGAGTCCAAGGAGACCACTATGCGGATTCCAAACCACCGGTTTGTCCAAAGCGAACATTTTTATCGGATGCTAAGTTATACGAAAAAAGAGTCCGAAGTGACTACATTCAAACAAAAAGGTACTAAGTTACCAGTTTTAAGACTCCGAATTAGTAGAGTCGAAGACATTTTCGAGGTCTTTAGTCACTATTGTTGACCTCAGTCAATCTTTAATATGATAAGGGGCTATGAGCCTCCAAAATTGTGCTCCTAACTAATGTTATTTTCGTTGCGCGTAACCACCTTCGACCAAATTTCGAAGTTGCTTACACCCAAAGAGGGGCTGGGAAGTAGGGAGACAATTTTGAAACTTTCATTTTTATCATTCAAACAGATTACATTACATCATGAAAAATCTGTGTCTATACCAAGAAGGAAACGAAGACCTCTTCGATCCCTAGAGCTACTGTTCAAACTACTACGACTTCGAAGGCGACTCGTTCTGGAGCCAGGAGTTTTAATAACTTTACGTTTAACCCTCTTCCCTCCTTTGGAAGTTCGAAAATCCTTCTGCTCTTGCTGAAGTTCGGCCCAGGTCCGAAGTTGTTCGGGGCTTCTTTCCCAGCTTCGAAGTTTTTTAGGGCTTCTTTCTACTTGCTCTTCGATATTATTTTCTTCTCCAGACCATTCAATGTCTTCAGAAGAGGAAGGTTCTAAACTAACTTCTTTTTCCTCCTTTTTAATATAAGATAATATGTCTTTGCATATATGAGGCATAACTTCACTGGAGCTTCCCCGAGGAATTGAAAATCGAGGGCGTTTGTGAGGTCTTAGAGCTTCGAAGGTAGCCCATAGCAGTCGAAGCTCTTCGTTAACCTCTAGCACTTCGAGATCATCCAAAAAAGGGTGAACAGCCTAAAAATAGTTCCAAATAAGTATTTTCATTCATAAAGGATAAAAGCATAAGTTTTTACATAATTGGGGCCCTAAGGAGATCTAGACCTTCGGGTCCGAAGGAGGTTGGCTGCTCGAAGGTTGCGACCGCGCTTGCTTTTGGCAAAGTCCTTCGTCAATCCATGTCTTGATCGTTGATTGGCCTTCAGCTATCCAAGATGGTTGGAAGGCTTCCCAAGCTGCATCTACATCGATGGAAGGAGTTAAGAGCTGGTCGTCACTGAAGTTGATAGGAGTTGCCTCTGGCTCTGGTGCTACGGATAGCCCTAAATCCTCGTAGTAGAGAAGCAGTCCGAGAGCAGTTACTTGGCCGGAGATCTCTCCATACCTAATACCCGCTGTCTTCATAGTCTTCGCTGCTGCTTGGATCATCTTCAATCGTCACAGCAGAGGGATGTCACCAGTCTAAGGTAAAGTCCAAGAAGTGCCAAAGTACTCTAGGACGCCTCAAAGGTTGTCCATGGTTTCTAAGGCTACCTTATCACACTTCGCCTAGTCTTCGGACAAAGCATTCTTTGACACATATAACTCATCTATCAAGGATGAGAGCCTAGCTGCCTCCGTAACCAAAGAATTCTTTTGTCCGAGTAAGTTGTTGGCCTCCTCCGTCAACTTCAGCTGCTCCTCTTGGAGCTTGACCAGCTCAGCCCGTGCAGTTGCCTGCTCCCTTCGTAGCTTTTCCACTTTGGCCCGAAGCACAATCTGTTTAGCTTCGAGCTTGCGATTGGCAGCCTCCAAGCCAAGTCTAGCTTTTCTTTCTACGGCCACCATTTCATCCAAGCAAGAGGTCCGAACCTCGGAGCTAACAAGACTCCCCTGATGAGTCGTTATCTTCTCCTTGAGTCGGTTGCACTCCCGCTCATTTGATACGGTCGCAGCTCGAGCCAAGACTATTTGCTGCGAAGGAAGAAAAGAGAAATGTAAGCAAACTATTTACATGTTTAAACTAACTCTGTTGTTGAAGATACTTCGTACATGATAGGCTGCTCGCTCCAAGGCCACATCCAACTCTGACCCCTCAGCTTTCGCGAGAATGGCTACTGTTGGGGGAAAATATTCCATCCTCAGGGTTATTGCAGCAACAGCGCAAAGGTAGATAATGGATTTGAAGGTTTCCAAACAAGCATCTTCGAAGATGTCCTGGATTAAGCTCGAAGCCTGAAGATAGACCTTGGTTCGAAGTATATCTTCGAACAAAGGCTCTTTGAGATCTTTTCTGCCAGCTAAGACAGAAGAATTATCTTTTTTCTCATTAGATTAGTCTTTTACCGTTTTAGCCCTATTAAGGGTACCGAATAGTTTCCACTATGTCGGTTGTAATAGAGGGGTAAATAGGTCTTTTCCTTAATGTTTGGGCCTATAAATACCCCCCGTTTAACCCTGTAATAGGGACCGAATACAAGTTATTCAATACACACATTCAAACTATTCTAAGTTATTATCCTTTCGGAGGCTTAGAACAGTTCACTTCGCAAACACTTCATTTGTTAGTTTCTAATCTACAGAAACATGTTAGCGTAATCTTTTATGCCAACAGTTGGCACCGTCCGTGGGGAACCTAGTCCAAGAAACTTCGTTCTCTACCAACTTATTACATCATGCCTCCTAAGCGGAGCACAACTCGTAATCCTGTTCGGAGGTCTTCTCGGATCTCCGGAGAGGCACCGTCCGACACGGTTGAGGTCGGAGGACCTTCGACGTTTCCTCCACCTCAGACTCCGGAAGGGGTTTCCATTCCTCGAGCATACGGAGTTCCTCCACCGACTCCATCTATACTTCGACCACCCGGAGTCCCTCTTCCACCTTCAATCCCACTTCGAACTGATTCTCTCAGTTCTCAAGACCCGGAAGGTCCTTCCGGAGGAGATGAAGACGATCTTGGAGATATGGCCACTCAAATGGCCAACCTTCAAGCTGAAGTAGCTAGATGGCGGCAAGAAGCTGCGAATAGGCTTCGTTCTCAAGCCATCCCAGTTATTCCAGAAGTACCCGAAGACGACGAACCCATCTATCCCGAAGCCCCGGAGAATGCCTCCTTCGATACTGAATCTCCGCTGCATCCTGAGCTGCAAAAAGTTCGATTCAACCCGAAGTTTAAGACTTTGAAGCTCTGTAAGTATGCCGGAGATGAAGATCCGGGAGAATTTGTCCGTTCTTATGCCCTAGCAATTGAAGCTAGTGGAGGAGTTCGAGATACCATGGCAAAGTGCTTCCCCTTAGCTCTTCAAGGAGTGGCATTAAGGTGGTTCTGGTCTTTGAAGCCAGGATCAATTAATTCATGGGGGCAGCTCAAGAAGAAGTTCATAAGCAATTTTTAAGGCACCTTCGTGCCTCCAATGTCGACGGGAAGCCTTTTCCAGGTGAAGCAACTCCCCGGAGAGACATTGAGGCAATATTTTAAGCGCTTCGCTCATACGAAGTCGCAGATCCGAGGGTTGTCTACATCTTCGGTAGTTGATGTAGCTAGGGAAGGTGTCACTCATCAAGGCCTCCTGGATAAGCTTCATCGGAAAAGCATATCCTCGGTTTCTCATCTGATGTCATACTTTGAGGAGTATGCGAGGTCGGAAGAAGGTTGGCTTCGAAGAACTGCAACTACTCCATCCATATTGCCGGAAGTAAAAGTGGAAGTAAAAACTTCGGCACAGCCGCAAGAACCAGTCTTTGAAGTTCAACATGATCGGAGAAGGGGGCAAAAGCATCCTCGTTCTGAAGTTTTGAATATTGCACCCCCACAAAAGTTCACTCAGAGAGCTCCACAACCTTTGGGAAACAAGGTCAGTGGCTGGAGGCCGCCAGGGAAAACGGTTGGCAAAGGCCAGACCCTTTACTGCTGCATTCATGGTGAAAACCGAAGCCACGCAACTAATACTTGCAAGGCTATACTCACTCTGAGAGGAGAGTACCTAGAAAGAACTTTGGGTCGAGGTACTACTGACCGAGTTCCAGTTGCAGCGCGCCCAGAGCCTGTTCAAGCTGTGGCGCGGATAGAAAACTTCGAAGCCGCAAGATGCCCTCCGGTGGCCAATGTTATGCCACCTCCGAAGAAAGAAGAAGGGCAAGACCGAGGAAAAAGAGTAGTCCTCCCCATCTTCGGAGGAGGTACCCTCGGAAGCATGTCAAAAAGGCAGAGAAGGGACTATGTCAGAGAAGTGGGCCACATTGGGACTTCGTCGTCTGCAGCTGCTATGCCGGAATGGTCTCATGTACCAATATCTTTTTCTACGGAGGATGCAGCTGGCATTAAATTTCCACATGCAGACCCACTTGTTATTACTGCTGATATTGCGGGCACTGACGTTTGAAGAGTGTTGATTGACGGAGGTAGTTCGGCAGATGTTGGGGGAAAATATCTCATCTTCGGGGTTATTGCCGAAGCAACATAAAGGCAGACAACGGATTCGAAGGTTCCCAGACGATCATCTTCGAAGATACTCGGAACTCGGTTCGAAGTACGAAGATAGGCATTGGTTCGAAGTACATCTTTGAACTAAGGCTTTTCAAGATCTTTTCTGCCAGCTAAGATGGAAGACTTATCTTCTTTCTCATTAGATTAGTCTTTTACCATTTTAGCCCTATCAAGGGAACCGAATAGTTTCCACTATGTCGGTTGTAATAGAGGGGTAAATAGGTCTTTTCCTTAATGTTTGGGCCTATAAATACCCCCCATTTCACCCTATAATAGGGACCGAATACAAGTTATTCAATACACATTTTCGAACTATTCTAAGTTATTATCCTTTCGGAGGCTTAGAACAGTTTGCTTCGCAAACACTTCGTTTGTTAGTTTTTCTTCTACAAAAACATGTTAGCGTAATCTTTTACGCCAACAGTTGGCGCCGTCCGTGGGGAACCTAGTCCGAAAAACTTCGTTCTCTACCAACTTCTTACATCATGCCTCCTAAGCGGAGCGCACCCCGCAATCCCACTCGGAGGTCCTCTCGGATCTCCGGAGAGATACCCTTCGACACAGTTGAAGTCGGAGGGCCTTCGACTTTCCCTCCACACACTCCGGAAGGGGCTTCCATCCCTCGCTCATACGAAGCTTCTCCGCCAACCCCTTCCATACTCCGACCGCCCGGAGTCCCTTCTCCACCCTCCATCCCAATTCGAACTGATCCTACCAGTTCTCAAGACCCGGAAGATCCTTCCGGAGGAAATGAAAATAATCTTGGAGATATGGCCACTCAAATGGCCAACCTTCAAGCTGAAGTGGCAAGGTGGCGACAGGAAGCTGCGAGCAGGCTTCGCTCTCAAGCCACCCCAACTATCCCAGAAGTGCCCGAAGACGATGATCTCGATTATCCCGAAGCCCTGGAGAACGCCTCTTTTGACAATGAATCTCTGTTGCATCCTGAGCTGCAGAAGGTTCGCTTTGATCCAAAGTTTAAAACTTCGAAGCTCTGTAAGTATGCCGGAGATGAAGATCCCGGAGAGTTCGTTCGTTCTTATGCCCTAGCAATTGAGGCTAGCGGAGGTGTTCGAGACACCATGGCGAAATGCTTCCCTTTGGCTCTTCAAGGAGTGGCATTGAGATGGTTCTGGTCCTTGAGGCCAGGATCAATCAATTCATGGTCGCAGCTGAAGAAGAAGTTTATAAGCAACTTTCAGGGCACCTTCGTGCCTCCTATGTCAACAGGAAGCCTTTTTAGGTGAAACAGCTCCCCGGAGAAACATTGAGGCAGTACTTTAAGCGCTTCGCTCATACGAAGTCGCAAATTCGGGGGCTGTCCACATCTTCAGTGGTTAATGCAGCTCGGGAAGGCGTCAGTCATCAAGGCCTTCTGGATAAACTGCATCCGAAGAGCATCTCCTCGGTCTCTCAGTTGATGTCGTACTTCGAGGAGTATGCGAGGTCAGAAGAGGGTTGGCTTCGGAGGACTGCTGCTACTTCGTCCATATTGCAAGAAGTCAAAGTAGAAGTGAAAACTTCGGCACAGCCGCAGGAACCAGTCTTCGAAGTGCAACATGATCGGAGAAGAGGGCAAAAGCACCCTCGTTCTGAAGTCATGAATATTGCACCCCCACAGAAGTTTGCACCAAGAGCTCCACGGTCTACGGGGAACAAGGCCAGTGGCTAGAGGCCGCCAGGGAAAACGGCTGGCAAGGGCCATACCCTTTTCTGCTGCATTCACGGAGAAAATCGAAGCCATGCAACTGATACTTGCAAGGCTATACTTACCCTAAGGGGAGAGTACTTAGAGAGAACTTCGGGTCGAGGCAGTACTGACCGAAGTCCAGCGGCAACTCGCCCAGAGCCGGTCCAGGCTGCGGCGCGGATAGAAAATTTTGATGTTGCAAGACACCCTCCGGTGGCCAATGTTATGCCACCTCCGAAGCAAGAGGAAGGGCAAGATAGAGGAAAAAGAGTAGTTCTCCCTATCTCCGGAGGAGGTACCCTCGGAAGCATGTCCAAGAGACAGCGAAGAGAGTACGTTCGGGAAGTAGGTCATATTGGGACTTCGTCATCTGCAGCTGCAATGCCGGAGTGGTCTCACGTTCCAATATCTTTCTCTGCGGAGGATGCAGCTGGTATTAAGTTCCCGCACGCAGATCCATTGGTTATCACTACTGATATTGCGGGCACTGAAGTCCGAAGGGTGCTGATTGACGGAGGTAGTTCGGCAGATATCATTTTTGTTCAAGCCTTCGATCAGTTGTGCATTTCCAGGAAGCATCTCCTTCCAGCGACTCGTCCTCTGCAAGGCTTCGCAGGACCCCCGCTTGATGCACTTGGCCAGATAGGCTTGGAAGTTACCTTCGGAGAAGGTTTATTGGCCCGGACTAAAGAAGTAATCTTCGATGTGGTAGATGCCCCGTATGCTTACAACGTCATTTTCGGGAGGGGCATGTTAAACCAGTTCGGAGCTGTGGCGCATCACAATTACTTGTGCATGAAGATGCCCACACAAGCAGGAGTCCTTACAATCTTCGGAGATCAAGCCATTGCTCGGAGGGCGGAATATGGTCATGGTCCCCCTCTTGATCCGAGGCAAGTAAACAGTGTGCAGGATAATGAAGAAATTTTTTCAGCCTCCTCCGAAGCTTCGAAGAAGTCCTTTCCGAGACCAAGTCCCGAAGGAGAAATTGCAACGAAGGTAATTGTTAAAGATGGTAAAGAGTATACTTTTCAATTTGGTAAAGATTTACCTCCTGAAGTTGCAGCCTCCTTGGAAAAGGTGGTGGAAGAAAATTTGGATGTCTTCGCTTGGTCTGACGAAGATATCACCGGAGTCGATCGGGATATCATTGAACACAGTTTACTTGTAAACCCGAAGGCCCGACCTGTTCGACAAGGACTCCGGAAGATGTCCGCAGCAAGAGCTGCTCTAGCTAAGGACGAAGTTGAAAAATTGTTAAAGGCTAGGATTATCAGAGAAGTGGCTCACACAGAATGGTTAGCCAACCCAGTCTTCGTCAGAAAGAAGTCTTCCGGGAAGTGGCGCATGTGCATTGATTTCACATCCTTGAATAAAGCATGCCCACGTGACCCCTACCCCATGCCCCGAATTGATCAACTGGTTGACTCCACCGCAGGTTCGGAGTTATTAAGCTTCCTTGACGCGTATTCTAGTTATCATCAAATATGGTTGAAGCGCGAAGATGAAATCAAGACAAGCTTCGTAACTCCTTCAGGAGTCTTCTGTTATATAAGAATGCCCTTCGGCCTAAGGAATGCTGGGGCTACTTTTTCGAGATTAGTTGCTAAGGCTCTAGGTCATCAATTAGGTCGCAATGTGGAGGCCTATATGGATGATATTGTAATAAAGAGTGCTTTTAAGCACCAACATAGCCTAGACTTAGCAGAAACATTCAATAGCCTTCGAGCATGTGGGATCCGTCTTAACCCCGAAAAATGTATATTCGGAGCTAAGGCTGGAAAATTGTTAGGGTATTTAGTTTCAAGCAGGGGAATTGAAGCTAGCCCTACTCAAATAACTGCGCTGCAGAAGATGGCTCCTCTGAAGAGCAATGTACTTAGCAGGTTTTTATCAAGGTCTGCGGAGAGGAGCCTGCCTATATTCAAAGCATTGAAAGGGTTCGAAGATTTTGCATGGACACCGGAGTGTCAGAAAATCTTCGAAGATATTAAAGAGTATCTTAGTAATCTTGCTACACTCACGGTGCCTACTGCGGACGAAACCCTACTCCTGTACCTTGCAGCTACAGGTTCAGCTGTCAGCGCAGTCCTTGTCAGAGAAGTGGATTTCAATGGGAAGTTGGTCCAAAATCCTGTCTATTTTGTATCTGAAGCATTATCAGGAGCGAAGACAAGATACTCAGAACTTGAGAAGTTCGTTTATGCTCTGATAATGGCTTCGAGGAAGCTAAGACATTATTTTTTGGCTCATAATGTAATTGTACCAACTTCATATCCTTTAGGAGATATGCTCCAAAGCAAAGATTCCACTGGAAGGATTGGAAAGTGGGCGGTTGAGCTAGCACCCTTCGGCATATCTTTCTTGGCAAGGACAGCTATCAAATCCCAAGTCCTAGCAGACTTTGTAGCAGAGTGGACTCCACCTGCGAATTTGGCTCCGGAGAAGTCAAGTGACGGAGTTTGGACTGTTTACTCCGATGGGGCATTCCAAGCATCCGGAGCAGGCATTGGGGCAGTGTTGATTTCACCATCAGGGCAAAGAGCAATGTACTCCGCAAGACTCAACTTTAAGTCTACCAATAATATAGCGGAGTATGAAGGGATTCTATTGGGACTTCGAAAAGCACGTGCTCTAGGGGCTACAAGAATAATTATAAAGACAGATTCTCAGATAGTAGCAGGGCATGTAGACAAAAGTTTCCAAGTTCGGCATCCACAGCTTGCAAAGTACTTAGAAGAAATCCGTAAAATCGAAGCACACTTCAAGGGTATTTCCATTCGGAGTATACCAAGAGCAGAAAACGTGCAAGCGGATATTTTAGCGAAGGATGCAGTCGGAGCTGTGGATGTGCCTGAAGAAGCTTTCTACGAGGAACTCAATATACCTTCGGTGCCACAAATTCCCTCTGCGGAGATTCTTTGCATTCCTAGTGCAGATTGGAAAAATTCGATCATGGAACTTTTGCAAGGAGGAACAAATTTGCCCGAAGAGCCCCAGTTGTCAAGATTAAAGCTCAGAGCCAGAAACTATCAGATAATCAACGGTATATTATACAAGGCCGGAGTATGTTCCCCTCTACTCCGATGTATATCTCAAGCCGAAGGCCAAGAAATTCTTCCAGAAATTCATGAAGGCCTTTGTGGAAGCCATTTAGCCCCTAGAGCTTTAGCAGGAAAAACACTTCGCCAGGGGCTTTATTGGCCCACAATAACAGCTGATGCGGAGAGCTTGGTCCGCACTTGTCAAGGATGCCAGTGGATGGGTCGACGGAGTCATCGCCCACCAACAGCTCTTCAAGTCATTGCTCCGGTATGGCCTATGGCCAGATGGGGTATGGATTTAATTGGTCCCTTTCTGTTAGCAAAGGGAAATCTGAAGTTCGCAGTGGTAGCTATTGAATATTTTTCTAAGTGGGTGAAAGTAGAACCCTTAACAGCTATCACTTCGAACAATGTACAGAAATTCTTCTGGAAGAACATTATTTGCCGGTTCGGAGTGCCTAGATACCTCACAGTTGATAATGGAACACAGTTCGACGCAGAACCCTTCAGGAAGTTTTGCAAAGATCTAGGCATTCAGCTATGTTTTGCTGCAGTGAGGCATCCTCAATCTAATGGAGCCGTAGAGCGAGCCAATGGAAATATTTTATCAGGGCTAAATCGAAGAATAGTAGGATTAGCAAAGGGACTGTGGACCGAAGAGCTTCCAAAGATTTTGTGGTCCATTCGGACTACGCAAACAAGGTCCACAGGTTTTACTCCGTTCAGACTGCTATTCGGAGATGAAGCTATGACTCCAACGGAGCTCAAAGGGGGATCATTTCGCAGCACCGAACCAGACATTGAAGAAGAAAGACAAGCTTCGTTAGATTTATCAGAAGAAACAAGACTTCGAGCTGTAGCTAATTTATCAAAGTATCATCAGCAGACGAAGGCTTGGTATGACCCGAAGGTTAAGCTCAATGAACTAAGACCGGGTCATCTTTTTCTACGAAGCATTATAGCACCAGGGAAGTTAGGCAATAAATGGGAAGGTCCATACCTAATTGTCCGCTCAGGGCGCCCTGGTTCATTTAAATTAGCTAATTTAGAAGGTGAAGAGTTAGCACATACTTGGCATGCGGAGCACCTAAAGCGATACTTCGCATAAGGGCTCCTTGTAATTCGCTTGTAATCATCTTCTAAATCAATAAAGCATATGATCCTGATAGTGCCTTCCCCTCATAGACTTCCAGCTTCCAAGTGGACGCACTGGAACCGCGGGGTCGACCGAGAGGGAAGTGTCATGAAGCTGGGTTGTATTTTTGGACTTCGAACCCATAAAGTTCGAAGCTTCCGACGTGGGGGCTGGCATAATCCGGAGCCCAGGCCACTGGCTTGTAGGCATCCGTAAAAGAGCCCAAAACCACATCCTACGGAGTCCAAGCCATTGGCTGGTAGACTTCCGTAAAAAGAGCCAAAGGTGGCCAAAATCTGCGGAGTCCAAGCCATTGGCTGGTAGACTTCCGTAAAAAGAGCCGAAGGTGGCCAAAATCTGCGGAGTCCAAGCCATTGGCTGGTAGACTTCCGTAAAAAGAGCCGAAGGTGGCCAAAACCTGCGAAGTCCAAGCCATTGGCTGGTAGACTTCTGCAAAAAGAGCCGAAGGTGGCCAAAATATACGGAGTCCAAGCCATTGGCTGGTAGACATCCGTAAAAAGAGTCCAAAGAGACCATTGCAAACTCCGAACCATTGGTTCGACAGAGATCACAAAAATAAGCCGAAGGTGGCTAAAGCAAAACATCATTTGAGCCATGAGCTTCGAATGTCTGTTAACATAGTCCAAAGTGACAAATTTTTTAAGACACTAAAGTGTCCTGGAAGTTATCTCAAGTGATTTCTTTCATAAAACAAAGGTACTAAGTTGCCATTCTTCCGACCGCAAAAAGTCGAAGACATTTCATAAGATTTTAAAAGATCTTTAAATGACAGAGGGGCTCCGAACCCCCAAAAAATTGTACTCCGAAGTTTTTTCTTTGCGCATAACCATCTTTGAATACATTTCGAAGTTGCTTATCCCCAAAGAGGGGCTAGTAAATATGGAGACAATTTTAAATCAGCATTCATTATTGAAACAAATGTGTTTACAGATTACACTATGAAAAATTGGTATCTATACCAAGAAGGAATCGGAGACCTCTTCGGTCCCGAGAGCTAGGGGTGGAACGACTAGTTCCAACATCGGAAGTCCTAAGAACTTTACGTTTAACTCTTTTCCTCCCCTTCGAAGCTCTAAAATCCTTCTGCTCCTGTTGAAGCTCGGCCCAAGTTCGAAGTCGTTCGGGGCTTCTTTTCCAGCTTCTAAGATCTTCAGATCTTTTATTTCGAGCTTCACCTTCGTCTTCAGACCAAATAGTATCTTTAGAAGACGAGGTATTTGCGTTAACCTCTTTCTCTTCCTCTTTAATATAAGACATTACATCTTTGATTACTTCGGGCGCAATTATGCCGGAGTTATCTCGAGGAATTAGGAATCGAGGGCGCTTGTAAGTCTTTAGAAGTTCGAAGGTATTCCATAATGAGCGAAGTTCGTTGTTAAGCTCTAACACTTCGATGTCTTCCATAAGAGGCAAAGCCTAAAAATATGACAAACAAGATTTTCATTGATAAATGTTTACAAGCACGAAGCTTTACATAGTCAAAAATCCTAAATGATTCCTAAACCTGCGGGTTCGGAGGAGGCTGACTGCTCGAAGCTTGGCTCCGAACTTGCTTCTGGCGTTGGCCTTCATCAATCCAAACCTTGATCGCGGAACGACCTTCGGCTCTCCATGAGGTTTGAAAGGCTCGCCAGGCTGCAGTCACGCCTTCGGAAGGATTTAAAAGCCACTCGTCGTCGAAGGTAATGGAGCCCTCTGCGCTCGGAGTGATGGTTCGGCCCAAATCCTCGTAGTAACGAAGTAGTCCGAGGGCAGACACTTGTCCGGAGAGTTCTCCGTAACGAATGCCTGCCGTCTTCATTTGCTTCGCTGCTCCTTGGATCCTTTTTAACCGGCGCAGCAGAGTCACGTTGTCATCCGAAGGAAGTGATCCAGTAGTACCAAAGTATTCTAGGACACCTAACATCTGCTCTATGACTTCCGTAGCTACCTTCTCAGACTTAAGCTTTTCTTCAATAAGTGCATCCTTGCTCGAAGTTGTTTCTGCTAGAACTCCGGAAATCCTAGCATTCTCCGTAGTTAAAATATTCTTTTGATTTAAGAGTTGACTAGCTTCCTCTTGGAGCCTTACAAGTTCGGACCCAGCACTAGCATGCTCCAACCGCACCTTTTCAATTTCTGCTCGAAGCACGATTCTTTCTGCTTCGAGCTCTTTATTAGCAACCTCCAAGCCCTGTCTGGCCCTACGCTCCGTTGAAATCATGTTATCCATTTGAACCACTCTAGCTTCGGAGAAAGACAAGTTGCGTTTGAGAGCTTCATTTTCTTCACGAAGCTGAGCAATTTCATTCTCGCTCGATAAAGTTGCAGCGCGAGCCAAGACCGCTTGCTGAGAAAAGAAAAAACTAAAGTAAGAAATTATTCATGTATAATTTGCTACTGGTTCGAAGATGTATTCCGAACCCAATATAATTCGCTAAAAGATGTTGGTTCGAAGGTGCTCCGTACCTGGTAGGCTGCTCGTTCCAAAGCAATGTTAAGCTCCGAACTCTTCGCCCTGCTTAATTTTGCTACCAGCTCTGTCTCCCCGACTTTGCGACTCACTCGACCCAAAGGTTTGAGCAGAGTCCGAAGCCCGGTTCTTTGCTCCAAAAAAGGAGTTAAAAGAGGGAGCATTGCCGAAGCCTCTTGGTCATCCCTGCTTGGCGAAGCTCCGGAGCGTTCTCCTGAGGTCCTTGGAACTTCGGTAGATGGCCCCCTTCAGTTGATTCACTTTCATCTGTTGATTCAGACGAAGTTGATCCTTGAGTAGGGAGAGGCTCTATATGTCTTTTACCCCTTCCAGGCCCCAGTTGAGCAATCTCCGGGTGCGGCTCCGAAGTTGTCGAAGGCCCTGGAATGGGATCTTCACGATGTACTTCTACAGAAAGGGGCTCTGCAAAAGCAAAGGTATTAAACATTGTATAATTTTGCAGAAAATAATAAGAGAATTATGCGAAGTCTACCTTCGGCATTCTGGGGACGATCGAGCACCGGACTGCTCGGAGGATCAAAGGTGAGGTCTTCGTCTGAATCCACAGTTAAAACTTCAACTGTCGGAGTATCTCCGTGAGCAGTCCTCCTTTCATCCACAACTGAAGTTGTAGTAACTTCAACTTCATCTTCGCCCATAGGGGCTTCGTTTTGCTCTTCTTCTTGAGCATCCGGAACTCTTACTTCTTCAATATTAGCTTGAGGCTCTGGCATACCTGCAGTATCTTCAATGTGAATATTTTTCTGAGCCGCATCTTCATCAATCAATCTCACTAATAGAATACCTTCATCTTCTTTAGAACCGGAGATTGAGGTTCTTGAGCTCGAAGGTGCAGGATTCGAAGGTGCGAGATTTTTTGGCTTCCGAGCCACCTTCTTCACCAGAGTCCTTGCGGAGCTCGAAGTTCTGGCTTCAGCTATCCTCTTCTTAGGTCCCTTCTCCGAAGGCACCCAGTCCATCAGAGGGGGCGGAGTCATCTCCAACATTCCCCAAACTCTGTTAAACCTCTCCCAACTCCCGACCAATTTAACTCGCCATTCTTTTTCAGTCGGAGTTGGGGCACCCAAAATCTTCTCCGAAGCCCTTATAATCTGCTCTGAAGTAATAGGGGCTGAAGAAGCTAAAAATAAATAATTCAAGTTAGTCTTTCTTCGAAGTAAATATGTATAATGCATGTTGGTTTCGAAGTTACCTGCAGGACTCGAAGTCAAGTTAATCTTGCGAAGACCGCCTTCCGAATCGTCCTCGAAGATGATAGGCCAATTGGCCATCAGAGGAGAAATTTGCAGGCCAAGGAATTCTTCGGCTAAATCTCGCATGCTTAACCTTCGGCTAATCTTTTGAAGCAGGTTCAGACGGGCTTTGAGCTGACCTTCGTTGGGCTGCACTAAAGCTTCCTTCCGGAATTGAATTTCTTTGAGGGGCCCGGCCAGAGGACTGCTTGCCCCAACTTCGGCATAGAACCATCTTAGAACCCAATCAGTGTACCATCTGGCATTGATGGCCTTGGCAGGAAACTGAAGGGCGTATTCATCTCGAAGCCTAAAGTTGATACTACCGAAGGATACCACTACTTTTTCACCTCCGGGGCCTACGAAGGTTTTTGGTTGACAAGTGGCTCTATGCAATGCGGCGAAGATCTCTGCCCTTCCCTCGCACCCTTCGGCTCTCAAGGACCATTCGAAGATAGCTAATCTAGCTACTGCATTCGGAGATAATTGGGGGAGGGTTACATGGAACAGATCAAGTACCTCCGCCAGGAAGTCCACTGTAGGGAGGCCCAAGCCAGCTTCGAAGAAGGCTTCGAATACCACTACTTCTCCGGGTCTTGGTGATGGAATCATTTCTTTGCCTGGCTTCCGGATCATAACTCCATTACCAATTTTCCCTCCCACTGCGATTGCCAGTGACTCTCTCTTGCAGGTAGAAGGCCCCAACTGGAAAGATTGATCCAAATATTTTGTCGATGGCGGACACAGATCTTGGTCATCGACGATTTGGGGATTTCTCCCTCCTGCTGCCATGGATGTCACCGCCGGAATCGAAGGTGCCGCCGCCAACGTTGTCGCCGCTGCTGCTACAGCCGCCTGCTGCCGAGCCAACGCCGACGGAGGTGCAGATCCCTTAGTCTTCACCATTGCGATCGATGGATTGCTTTGGGGAAAATGGAGGCTAGGGCTCAAGAACTCAAAGGGCTCGAAAAGTTTTTGGATGCAAGAAGACGGTGAAAAGGTAACCGGGTAAGTTTTAGGCCTTCTATTTATAGCCTAGACTTCACTTTTTTACCGTTAATCCATGTCGTTTCGCATTCCTGCTGTTACTTTTCTCCGAGATTGACGCTTACTACAGTTTCCGTTGAAAACAGAAACTTAACGGCTATTTTCTCTAAGTCTAAAAGACTTCCGAACTTCTTGAGTCGGTTCTAAGGTAGTTCGAAAGGCAATTACCTTAAGACTGATTCGGAGTTTATATATCTTCATGCATTTCGAAGATGAACTAAAAACCAATAACCCCTATGTTTGGTTATCTTTTCCTTCCGTATACTGCTCTCCTAACGTTACAGGTCAAACGGAGAAGCGTATTCGAGGGGCTACTGTTGGGGGAAAATATCTCATCTTCGGGGTTATTGCCGAAGCAACATAAAGGTAGACAGCGGATTCGAAGGTTCCCAGACGATCATCTTCGAAGATACTCGGAACTCGGTTCGAAGTACGAAGATAGGCATTGGTTCGAAGTACATCTTCGAACTAAGGCTTTCAAGATCTTTTCTGCCAGCTAAGATGGAAGACTTATCTTCTTTCTCATTAGATTAGTCTTTTACCATTTTAGCCCTATCAAGGGAACCGAATAGTTTCCACTATGTCGGTTGTAATAGAGGGGTAAATAGGTCTTTTCCTTAATGTTTGGGCCTATAAATACCCCCCATTTCACCCTGTAATAGGGACCGAATACAAGTTATTCAATACACATTTTCGAACTATTCTAAGTTATTATCCTTTCGGAGGCTTAGAACAGTTTGCTTCGCAAACACTTCGTTTGTTAGTTTTTCTTCTACAGAAACTTGTTAGCGTAATCTTTTACGCCAACAGCAGACATTATTTTTGTTCAAGCCTTCGATCAATTGTGCATCTCCAGGAAGCACCTCCTTCCAGCAGCTCGCCCCTTGCAAGGCTTCGCAGGACCTCCGCTTGATGCACTCGGCCAAATAGGCCTAGAAGTTACCTTCGGAGAAGGTTTGTTGGCCCGAACTGAGGAAGTAACCGTCGATGTTGTAGATGCCCACGGAGCTGTGGCGCATCACAATTATTTGTGTATGAAGATGCCCACGCAAGCAGGAGTTCTTACTGTCTTCGGAGATCAAGCTATCGCCCGAAGAGCGGAATATGGTCATGGTCCCCCTCTTGATCCAAGACAAGTAAACAATGTGCAAGATAATCAAGAAAATTTTTCAGCCCCTTCCGAAGCTTCGAAGAAATCCTTCCCAAGACCAAGTCCTGAAGGAGAGATTGCAGCGAAGGTTATTGTTAAAGATGGTAAAGAATATACATTTCAATTTGGTAAAGATTTACCTCCAGAAGTTGCAACCTCTTTGGAAAAGGTGGTGGAAGAGAATTTAGGTGTCTTCGCTTGGTCTGACGAAGATATCATCGGAGTCGATCGGGATATCATTGAACATAGTTTGCTTGTAAACCCGAAGGCCCGACCTGTTCGGCAAGGACTCCGAAAAATGTCTGCAGAGAGAGCTGTTCTGGCGAAGGACGAAATTGAAAATTTGTTGAAGGCCGGGATTATCAGAGAAGTGGCTCACAGAATGGTTAGCCAACCCAGTCTTCATCAAAAAGAAATCTTCCGGGAAGTGGCGCATGTGCATTGATTTCACATCCTTGAATAAAACATGCCCTCGTGACCCCTACCCCATGCCCCGAATTGATCAATTGGTCGACTCCACCGCAGGTTTGGAGTTATTAAGCTTCCTCGATGTGTATTCTGGTTATCATCAAATATGGTTGAAGCGCGAAGATGAGATCAAGACAAGCTTCGTAACTCCTTCGGGAGTCTTTTGTTATGTAAGAATGCCTTTCGGCTTAAGAAATGCCGGGGCTACTTTTTCGAGGTTAGTTGCTAAGGCTCTAGGTCATCAATTAGGTCGCAATGTGGAGGCCTATGTGGAGGCTCTAGGTCATCAATTATGCCAGTTTATTTTGTATCCGAAGCATTATCAGGAGCGAAGACAAGATACTCCGAACTCGAGAAGTTCGTTTATGCTCTGATAATGGCTTCGAGAAAATTAAGACATTATTTTTTGGCTCACAATGTAATTGTACCAACTTCGTATCCTTTGGGAGATATGCTCCGAAGTAAGGATTCCACTGGAAGAATTGGGAAGTGGGCAGTTGAGCTAGCACCCCTCAGCATATCTTTTCTAGCAAGGACAGCAATCAAATCACAAGTCTTAGCAGATTTTGTAGCAGAATGGACTCCACCTGCAACTTTGGTTCCGGAGAAGTCAAGTGACGGAGTTTGGACTGTTTATTCTGATGGGGCTTTCCAAGCATCCGGAGCAGGCATTGGAGCAGTGTTGATTTTGCCTTCAGGGCAAAGAGCAATGTATTCCGCAAGACTCAACTTTAAGTCTACCAATAATATAGCGGAGTATGAAGGGATTTTATTGGGACTCCGAAAAGCACGTGCTCTAGGGGCTACAAGAGTTGTTATAAAGACAGATTCTCAAATAGTAGCAGGGCACGTGGATAAAAGTTTTCAAGTTCGACATCCACAGCTTGCAAAGTACTTAGAAGAAATTCGTAAGATCGAAGCACATTTCAAGGGTATTTCCATTCGGAGTATACCAAGAGCAGAAAATATGCAAGCGGACATCTTAGCAAAAGCTGCAGCCGGAGCTGTGGATGTTCCAGAAGAAGCCTTCTATGAGGAGCTCAGTACACCTTCGGTGCCACAAATTCCCTCTACAGAGATTCTTTGCATTCCAAGTACGGATTGGAAAAATTCAATCATGGAACTTTTGCAAGGAGGAACAAATTTGCCTGAAGAACCACAGCTTTCAAGATTGAAACTCAGGGCTAGAAATTATCAAATAATCAGCGGTATTTTATACAATGCCGGAGTATGTTCCCCTCTACTCCGATGTATATCTCAAGCTGAAGGTCAAGAAATTCTTCGAGAAATTCATGAAGGCCTTTGCGGTAGCCATTTAGCCCCTCGAGCTTTGGCAGGAAAAACACTTCGCCAGGGGCTTTATTGGCCTACAATAACAGCTGATGCGGAGAGCTTAGTCCGCACTTGTCAAGGATGTCAGTGGATGGGTCGACGAAGTCATCGCCCACCAATAGCTCTTCAAGTTATTGCTCCAGTATGGCCTATGGCCAGATAGGGTATGGATTTAATTGGTCCCTTTCCAGTAGCTAAGGGAAATCTAAAGTTCGCAGTGGTGGCTATTGAATATTTTTCTAAGTGGGTAGAAGCAGAGCCCTTAACAGCTATCACTTCGAACAATGTACAGAAATTCTTTTGGAAGAATATCATTTGCCGGTTCGGAGTGCCTAGACAACTTACAGTTGATAATGGAACATAGTTCGATGCAGAACCTTTCAGGAAGTTTTGCGAAGATCTAGGCATCCAGTTATGTTTTGCTGCAGTAAGGCATCCTCAGTCTAATGGAGCTGTAGAAAGAGCCAATGGAAATATTTTGTCAGGGCTAAATCGAAGGATAGTAGGATTAGCAAAAGGACTGTGGACCGAAGAGCTTCCGAAGATTTTGTGGTCCATTCGGACAACGCAAACAAGGTCCACAGGTTTTACTCCATTCAGATTACTATTCAGAGATGAAGCTATGACTCCAACGGAGCTCAAAGGAGGATCACTTCGCAGCACCGAACCGGAGATTGAAGAAGAAAGAGAAGCTTCGCTAGATTTATCAGAAGAAACAAGACTTCAAGCTGTGGCTAATTTATCAAAATATCACCAGCAGACGAAGACTTGGTATGACCCGAAGGTTAAGATCAATGAGCTTAGGCCGGGTCATCTTGTTCTGCGAAGCATTATAGCGCCAGGGAAATTAGGAAATAAATGGGAAGGTCCATATTTAATTGTTCGTTCAGGACGCCCTGGCTCTTTTAAATTAGCTAATTTAGAAGGTGAAGAGTTAGCACATACTTGGCATGCGGAGCACTTAAAGCGATACTTCGCATAAGGGCTCCTGGTAAATCACTTGTAATCAACTTCTGAATTAATAAAGCATATGGTTCAGATAGTGCCTTCCCCTCATAAACTTCCAGCTTCCGAGTGGACGCACTGGAACCGCGGGGTTGACCGAGAGGGAAGTGTCATAAAGCTGAATCATATTTTCGGACTTCGAATCATTGGTTCGAAGCTTCCGACGTGGGGGCTGACATAATCCGGAGTCCAAGCCACCGGCTTGTAGGCATCCGTAAAAGAGCCCAAAACCACATCATGCGGAGTCCAAGCCATTGGCTGGTAGACTTCTGTAAAAAGAGCCGAAGGTGGCCAAAATATGCAGAGTCCAAGCCATTGGCTGGTAGACTTCCGTAAAAAGAGCCGAAGGTGGCCAAAATATGCGGAGTCCAAGCCATTGGCTGGTAGACATCCATAAAAGAGTCCAAAGAGACCATTGCAAACTGCGAACCATTGGTTTGACAGAGTTCGCAAAAAAGAGCCGAAGGTGGCCAAAGCAAAAACAGAGTTTGAGCCATGAGCTTCGAATGTCTGTTAACATAGTCCAAAGTGACAAATTATCTAAGACACTAAAGTGTCCTGAAAGTTATCTCAAATGATTTCTTTCAAAAAACAAAGGATACTAAGTCGCCATTCTTCAGACTACAAATAGTCGAGGACATTTTATAATATTTTAAAAGATCTTTAAATTACAGAGGGGCTCCGAACCCCAAAAAATTGTACTCCGAAGTTTTTTCTTTGCGCATAACCATCTTTGAATACAGTTCGAAGTTGCTTATACCCAAAGAGGGGCTGGTAAATAGGGAGACAATTTTAAATCGGTATTTATTATTCGAACGAATATGTTTAAAGATTACATCATGAAAAATTGGTATCTATACCAAGAAGGAATCGAAGACCTCTTCGATCTCTAGAGCTAGGATTGGAACGACTAGTTCCGGTACCGGGAGTTCTAACAACTTTACGTTTAACTCTCTTGCCTCCCTTCGAAGCTCGGCCCAAGTTCGAAACCGTTCGGGGCTCCTTTCCCAGCTTCCAAGTTCTTCAGGTTTTTTACCTCGAGCTTCATTTTCGTCTTCGGACCATATAACGTCTTCAGAAGACGAAGTGTCCAAGTTAACCTCTTTTTCTTCCTCTTTAATATAAGATAGTATATCCTTGCTTACTTCGGCAGTAATAGCACCGGAGCTATCTCGAGGAACTAAAAATCGAGGGCGTTTATAAGCTTTTAGAAGATCGAAGGTAGCCCATAATGAGTGAAGTTCGTCGTTAATGTCTAACACTTCGATATCTTCCATTTGAGGCAAAGTCTAAAAATATGATAAACAAATTTTCATTGATAAATGTACATAAGCACAAAGCTTTACATAGTCAAAAATCCTAAGATATATCTAAACCTGCGGATTCGGAGAAGGCTGACTGCTTGAAGCTTGGGCCCGAGCTTGCTTCTGGCGTTGCCCTTCGTCGATCCATACCTTGATCGCAGAGCGACCTTTGGCTCTCCATGAGGTTTGGAAGGCTCGCCAGGCAGCAGCCACACCTTCGGAAGGAGTCAGAAGCTGCTCGTCATCGAAGGTAATTGGGCCCTCTCCTGCGCCCGGAGTTATCGATCGGCCTAGATTCTCGGAATAACAAAGTAGGCCAACAACAGCCACTTGTTCAGAGAGTTCTCCATAGCGAATGCCTGCTATCTTCATCTGCTTCGCTACTCCTTGAATCCTTTTCAATCGGCGCAGAAGAGAAATGTTATCATCAGAAGGAAGTATTCCGGTAGTACCGAAGTACTCCAGAACACCTAGGAGTTGATCCATAACCTCCGCGGCTACCTTCTCGGACTTCAGCTTATCTTCGATCAATGCGTCCTTCACCGAAGTTACCTCTCTCAGAACTCCAGAAAGTCTAGCAGTTTCGGTAGACAAGGAATTCTTTTGGTTCAAAAGCTGGCTAGCTTCCTCTTGGAGTCTGACAAGCTTGGTCCCTGCAGTAGCGTGCTCCGCCCGCATTCTTTCAATTTCTGCTCGAAGCACAATTCTTTCTACTTCGAGCTCCTTATTCGCAGCCTCCAAACTTTGTCTGGCCCTGCGCTCCGTTGACACTATACTATCCATCTGAACCACTCGGCCTTTGGAAATAGTGAGATTCCGTTGAAGAGTTTCGTTTTCCTCTAGAAGGCGAGCGATTTCTTGTTCATTTGATATATTTGCAGCTCGGGCCAAGACTGTTTGCTGCGAACAGGAAAAATCAAAGTAAGAAATTATTTGTATGTAAACTTAATGTTATTTCACAGATGCTTCGTACCTGGTAGGCTGCGTGCTCCATAGAAGCGTTAAGCTCCGAGCTCTTCGCCTCGCTCAGAATGGCCACCAAGTTCGTCTCCCCAATGTCGCGACTAGCTCGATCCAAAGGCTCGAGCAAAGTCCGAAGATCAGTTCTTTGCTCTAAGAAAGGAGCTAGAAGGGGGAGCATACTTATCGCTTGCTGGTCATCTTCCTTTAACGAAGGGCCAGAGTGTTGGCATGTAGTCTTCGGAGCCCCCGGAAACTGCCCCACCCTCAGTAGATTGAATCTCGTCTGTTCACTCAGACGGAGTTGATCCGGAGCTCGCAGCAGGGAGGGAGTCTATATTTCTTTTGCCTCTTCCAGGACCCATTTGAGTGGCTCTTGGGATTGGCTCTGAAGTCGTCGAAGGTCTAGGGACTATATCTTCTTGACGGACCTCTTCCACAGAAGTGGACTCTGTAAAAACAAAAGTATTATACATTGTATAAGTACACGAAATAAACATTAAAGAATTTTTCGAAGTTTACCTTCGACATTCTGGCGAGGAGTAATCATTGGACTGTTTGGCGGATCGAAGGTGAGATCTTCGTCCAAATCAGCCGTCAAGTCTTCGATTGTAGGAACATTTTCCTGGACAGTCCGCGTTGCCTCTTTAGGAATCAAAGCCATAGTGACTTCGACTCCACTTTCATCCACAGGAACTTCGTCCTGAGGTAAATCCTCTTGAACTGCCGAAGTCCTTGGTTGCTCAAGGTTATCTCGAGACTCCGGCACGTTCGCAGGTACTTCGGCTTGTGCAGTCCTTTGAGATGCATCTTCGTCTATCAGACGCACAAGCAACCTCCCTTCGTCCTCTTTAGAGTCAGAGACTGAAGCCCTTGGGCTCAAAGGTGCTGGATTCTTTGGTTTCCGAGCCACCTTCTTGACCGGAGTTTTGGCGGAGCTCGAAGTCCCTGTTTCAGCTTTCCTTTTTTGGGTCCTTTCTCCGAAGGCACCCAATCCATCAAAGGGGGTGGAGTGATTTCCAGCATTCCCCACACTCTGTTAAATCTTTCCCAACTCCCAACTAACTTGATTCTCCATTCTTTTTCGGTCAGAGTTGGAGCGCCCAAAATCTTCTCTGAAGCCCGTACGATTTGCTCCGAAGTAATAGGAGCTGAAGAAGCTAAAAAATAAATTTAGTTACTTCTTCGAATGAATATGCATAATACATGTTGTTTTCGAGGTTACCTGCAGGGCTCGAAGTCGAAGTAATTTTTCGGAGACCGCCTTCCGAATCCTCTTCGAAGATGATAGGCCAGTTGGCCATCAACGGAGGGATTTGTAACCCGAGGAATTCTTCAGCTAAGTCTCACATGCTCAACCTTCGACTGATCTTCTGAAGTAGGCTGAGGCGAGCTTCGAGCTGACCTTGGTCTGGATGCACTAGGGCTTCCTTCCGGAAATGGATGTCTTTCAGAGGTCCGGCTAGAGGGTTGCTCGCCCCAACTTCGGCATAGAACCATCTCATAACCCAGTCGGTATACCATCTAGCGTTGATGGACTTAGCAGGAAACTGAAGAGCATATTCATCCCGAAGCCTGAAGTTAATACTTACGAAGGCTACTACTACTTTTTCACCTCCGGGGCCTACGAAGGTTTTTGGCTGGCACGAAGCTCTGTGCAGCGCAGCAAAGATCTCTGCCCTCCCCTCACAACCTTCAGCTCTCAACGCCCATTCGAAGATAGCTAAATGAGCTACTGCGTTCAAAGAAAGTTGAGGGAGAGTGACGTGAAACAAATCAAGTACCTCAGCCAAGAAGTCCACTGCCGGAAGGCCTAAGCCAGCTTCGAAGAAGGCTTCGAAGACGACCACTTCTCCGGGTCTTGGTGACGGGATTAGTTCCTTTCCAGGTTTGCGGATCATGACTCCTGTACTAATCTTCCCTTCCACTGCGACCGCCAGTGATTCTCTTTTGCAGGTAGAAGGTCCCAGTTGGAAGGATTGATCCAAGTATTTCGTTGATGGCGGGCAGAGACCTTGATCACCAACATTTTGGGGATTTCCCCCTCCTGCCGCCATGGATGTCGTTGCGGGTGTTGGAGGTGCGGTTGCCAATGCCGCAGCCGCTGCCGCTGCAGCCGCCTGCTATCGAGCCAAGGCCGAAGGGGCTCCAGAACTCTTGGTTTTCGCCATTGAAGCTACTGGGTTGCTTTGGAGGAAGAATGGAGGCTAGGGCTCAAAGGGTGTTTGTTTGCAAGAGAGCAGTGAAAAGGTACTCAGGAAAGTTCTAGGCCCTCTATTTATAGCCTAGACTTTACATTTTTTACCGTTACTCCATGCCGTTTCGCATTCTTGCCCGTTACTTTTCTCCGAAATTAACGCACTCTGTAACTTCCGTTAGAAGAAGGAAGTTAACGGCTATTTCTTCTAAGTCTAAAAGGCTTTCAAGCTTCTTGAGTTGGTTCTAAGATAGTTCGAAAGTAATTGTCCTAAAACTGATTCGAAGTTTTATATCTCCATACATTTCGGAGATAAGCTAAAATCTAATAACCCCTACGCCTGGTTATTTTTTCTTTCGTATACTGCTCTCCTAACATTACAGGCTTAACAGAGAAGCGTATTCGAGGGGCTACTATTGGGGGAAAATATTCCATCCTCAGGGTTATTGCAGCAACAGCGCAAAGGTAGATAATGGATTCGAAGGTTTCCAAACAAGCATCTTCGGAGATGTCCTGGATTAAGCTCGAAGCCTGAAGAAAGACCTTGGTTCGAAGTATATCTTCGAACTAAGGCTCTTTGAGATCTTTTCTGCCAGCTAAGATGGAAGACTTATCTTTTTTCTCATTAGATTAGTCTTTTACCGTTTTAGCCCTATTAAGGGTACCGAATAGTTTCCACTATGTCGGTTGTAATAGAGGGGTAAATAGGTCTTTTCCTTAATGTTTGGGCCTATAAATACCCCCCGTTTAACCCTGTAATAGGGACTGAATACAAGTTATTCAATACACACATTCGAACTATTCTAAGTTATTATCCTTTCGGAGGCTTAGAACAGTTCACTTCGCAAACACTTCGTTTGTTAGTTTCTAATCTACAGAAACCTGTTAGCGTAATCTTTTACGCCAACAGCTACCAAGTCGGTCTCCCCAACCTCGCGACTAGCCCGAGCCAAAGGCTCTTGCAAAGTCTGAAGTCCAATCCTTCGCTCTAGAAAAGGAGCTAGGAGGGGGAGCCGTGACAAGGCTCTATGATCATCTTCACTCAGAGAAGGGCCGGAGCGCAGCATCGTGTCTTCGAAGACTTCCATAGATTGGCCCCCTTCCGTGGATTGACCTCCGTCGGTAGACTCCGATGGGGTCCATCCCGGAGTCAGATCAGGCAAAGGTTCCCCCTTGCCTTTACCTTTCCCAGGCCCCATTTTCATGGCAACCTCCAGGATTGGCTTCAGAGATTTCGAAGCTTCTAGCGCAATCTTCGTGGCAGGGGTAATCTCCATGGGAGTTGATCCTATAGAGGCCAAAGATATTATATATTGTATAAATTTTGCAGTACACAAAAAGAAAGAAAAAGTACTCTACTGAAGTTTACCTTCGACGTCCTACCGCCAAATGAGCACGGGACTGCTCGGAGGCTCGAATGCCTCTTCGAAATCCTCTTCAGACTCAGAGCTGGGAACCGAAGGATTATCTATCAAAACTTCTCCAACAACCACAGCTATTACTTCGTCTGGATCTGAAACTTGATCATTTGTCATCCCGACTCCGCCTTCTCCCGCAGTAGGGGCTTCTTGGCCAGACAAGACATTTTGAGTCTATGTCTGCTCAAGGTTGTCCTTAGCAACAGGCATGGCTTCCGCGTCGCCTTCGGCAGGGACTTCAATCTCTGTTTGTACCCTTTCATCCCCGGTATTGAGGGCTTTGAATTCCCTCCGTATTTCTACTTGTCCTTCATCTTCCGATGACTCCGAAGATGAAGTAGGGGATTTGGAAGGAGCGACGAACTTTGGCTTTCCGGCCAACTTATTCACAGGTGTCTTGGTCATTGCCGAGGTCCCCACTTCAGCTTTCCTCTTTTTGGGACCGGGCTCGGACGTGCTCCAATCAGGAAGAGAATGAGCCTCAACTCCGAGTACGCTCCATACTCGGTTGAACCGCTCCCAGCTGCTCACCAGCTTCACCCTCCATTCCTTCTCGGTGAGCGTAGGAGCTCCGAGGATCTTCTCCGAAGCTTGAACAACTTGCTCCGAAGTCAAGGTGGCACGCAGAGCTGAAAGATACGATTTTATTTCAGTTAAATAATTTTTATCAAAACTATTGCATATAAAACATTTTGCAGAGTTTCCAAGGTTACCTGCAACACTTGAAGAGATCTCTCGGAGTCCACCCTCTGGATTCTCTTCAAAGTTAATAGGCCAGTTGGCCATAAGGGGCAGAATTCGGAGTCCGATGAACTCCTCTGCTAAGTCTCGCATGCTCATGCGGCGACTTATTGTTTGTAGTAGGTTGAGGTGAGCTTCGAGCTGGCCCGGGTCCGGATGAACCTCTGCTTCTCTCCGGTAAAAAATGTCTTCAAGAGGCCCAGCCAAGGTGCTATCTGCTCCTACTTCGGTGTAAAACCAGCGAAGGACCCAGTCTGTATACCACCTGGCGTTGATGGCCTTCGCTGGGAACCGAGTTTGATACTCATCTCGGAGCCAGAAGTTGATACTACCGAAGACAATTACTATTTTCTCTCCTCCGAAGCCCTGGTAATTCTTTGGCTGGTAGGAAGCTTTATGGAGTGCTGCGAAAATCTCTGCCCTCCCTTCACAACCTTCAGCTCGCATCGCCCATTCGAAGATTGCAAGGTGCGCTATGGCATTCAGAGATAACTGAGGAAGAGTAATGTGAAAAAGCTCCAAAACCTCAGAAAGGAAGTATACCGTGGGAAGTCCCAACCTAGCCTCAAAGAATACTTCGAACAAAACCACTTCTCCAGCTCGAGGCGAAGGGATTGCTTCCTGGCCGGGTTGGCGAATCTTGATCCCCGAACTAATCTTCCCCACAATCGCTGCCGCAATGGATTTCTTTGAGCAGGTTGAAGGTCCTATGTTGTACGATTGGTTAGGATATTTGAAGACGCTGGGAGAAGGTCATAGGGACCGACCGAATGAGGTTTACCCATAGGCGCTGCCACTGCTGCGGCCGCCATAGCTTGCTGCCTGGCTAGGGTCGAAGTAGGGACGAAAGCCTTGTGACTGGTCTTCGCCATTGAAGAAGATGATAGTTTGAAACTAGAAGCTCAGAAAGCAAGAAGAGGAACAATGCAGGAGCAGTGAGTAAAGTATCTCAAACGCACCTTTCTATCTTTATTTATAGTCTATACTCACAAACATTTTACCGTTCATACGTGTTGTTACGTCTTCTGTACCGTTATCTTTTCCAAAAATGAAGCGACGTCATAACTCCTTCCGAGAAAAAGGATAACTGCTATTTTTGTGAGTCTAACAGTCTTTTCAGCTTCGCAAAAATTATCTTCGGGGCTACTCTGATGATACCTTCGCATGGAAGTCGATTCGAAGATTATAAATTTATGAATACTTCCAAGGTTGGTATATTTTACTAAGCCCCTGAGCATGAATATGTTTCTTGCGTATACTTCATTCCTAACTTTGCAGAACACTCGGAGAAGCGTACTCGAGGGGCTACTGTTGGGGGAAAATACTTCATCTCCAGGGTCTCTAAAGTTATAAGACAAAGACAATTTACTAGACCGAAGTTCAAGACTTAACTCCGGCCTTGCGTATGATCAAGATCGGAGAATCCGTCCAGATTTCTGTTCGAAGTATAACTTCGAAGGTTCAATTTTCGGAGCGCATAGCTGCCAGCGAGGATAGAAGACTTATCTTCTTTCTAATTAGATTAGTCTTTTACCATTTTAACCCTATTAGGGTTACCGAAATAGATTCCACTGTGTCGGTTGTAATTGAGAGGTAAAACGGTCTTTTCCTTAAGATTTTTACCTATAAATACCCCCATTCTCACCCTTGAAATAGTTCGCTTCACAAACTCTTTGTTTGTTAGTTCTTAATCTTCGAGAACCTGTTAGCGTAATCTTTTACGCCAACAACCATATGTTGAATCTTCACTTCTCCACAATCATTCAACTGCTGTACATGGTATGGATACTGGTGTCGTAGCTGCTTCAATCCAAGTTTTTCATACATTTCTTTGCTAGCTAAATTATGACAGCTTCCACCATCTATGATTACCTTACAGACATGACCATTTACCTTGGCTTTTGTGTGAAAAAGATTGTAGCGTTGTTCATGACCTTGCTTTGGTTGTACACTTAACACTTTATTTGTAACAATGAGAGATTGTAACACCCCAAATTTTCAAAGAAATAAAAATGTCATTTAATATATTTTCCTGGAATTATTCATTTTAGAAATAACTTTAATGCCCTCCTTAACCTTTTTGAACTAGAACCTAGACGAAATGACCAAACCAGGGGCTAGAAAATTTTGTGTATGATCCCAAGGCCAAGGTATATTTTTGAGAATTTTTACAAATTTTTATCAACCTTGGAAGTAGCCCAAATATTTTAATCTATTTTCTGTAATTATTTTTATTCAGAAAGGTATTGAAACAGTAACGGGCCCTCCCCCCTCCCTTTCTCTCTCTCCCGGCCAGCCCAGACCACTCCTCCCTGCGCGCCCCGTCTGACCGCTGGACCCCACCAGTCAGTGACTCTCTCTCCCTTCACACGCGCGCCCGACCGCCCGGCCCCATCTGTCGGTGCCAACCGACTCACTCCCTCGGCCGAGCCCGACCCCACCCGTCAGCCGCCACCTCGCCCCACTCGCGCCCGCTGACTGCCTTGGCTCACCTGTCGGACCCTTCGTCCACCTCGTGCCACCGCCCCCAAATCACGCCGGCCGATGACCCCCGCCTCGGATCTGCCTCGCTGGCCCCTCCCTCATTCAATTGGCATCGGATTAATGCACCCCGAGGTCTGCCGGTCATTTAATCACTTTAATTAAATTCCATAAATGACTTTAAACTTCTAAAATTCATATCTTGCGCATTTCAACTTCAAAAATTACCATTTCAATTCCAGAAAATTTGTAATATTATTCTCTACATGTTCATATAATAAAAACAGTATGTTTACTTTGAACATTTCATGATTTTCTAATAATGTATTCAAATGCCCTTAGGGTAAAATACAAATTTAATTATTAAAATTCCAACAAAATTTATATTCATTCATTCCCTGTTAGAATAATGAAACCACTAAGTTTTCTCTGTACCTTTCATTTTAAACTATTTAGAAAACTTAAAATGAGATTATTCACATTTAAAACCCCTTTTTACAAAAGACAATATTTCATTATAGTTCATTTTAAATTATTTATAAAATAAATTTCAGAAACTTAACAACTTGGTTTTCATTAAATTAAACCAATTTAAACCTATGTGCTTGTTGTGTGATTTTATATTGTTTAATCGAATGTTGTATTTATTTTATTTTACTTTATTTATATTGGGAAGACCACGACGCCGCCGAGGAGCCAGAATATTACCCGGAAGTTCCTCCCTCCCCATTCGCTGAACAAGGCAAGTCACCAAACCAATCTTTTGAGCATATTGAACCCATGTTTTACTAAACTATCGCTAAAACCCATAGGATATACATGCATTAGTCAAATGAAACCCTTTATTAGGATCCCCCGACCTTGATGTGCAACCCAAGCCATGCTATCTAGCCTAAACTCCTTGTCACCATATGATTAGTATTATTAGCTAGTGTCCAATGTATTGACACAATTGCTATAGGATTAAAAATGAGTTGTAGCGATTGGAATCTACTATATGATCCTCGTTATTCTTATCTCTTGGAATTCTTTCGGTGATGGAGTTGTGGTTGTGCGTGAATGCATGGTGGGTTCCGGGTGCAAGCTAGGGCATTGGTCGGTAGCACCCGGGGCACTATAAGGACCGGTCTACGGGATCCATTGCAATACACTTCCGTACTAACCACAAGTCTAATGGGTAAGTCCTAACTAAGGTATGGAGTGTTCCAAACCGAGGCCACCACTTGGAGATGGGTCAAGCAGCACCTGCGGGTGGCTTGTACCGACGTGGCACAAAAGGGGGTGCGACGTTAGCCGGGATGCGGCTCGGTGCGCCGACGAAACCTAGAGCGGGTGGTTATCGCTTGGAGCATTTCATGCTGAGGTTTTGGCACGAGTTCCCGTGGTATGGGTCATCTCGTTACACTTCGGTGTTTGGGATGAGTGCGTGCCTTGTGGGTATAGTAGTACATCTCTGATCAGATTCATAAATCTTTTCGAAAAGCCGAGCCCAAGGTCAAGGGCGGGTTGCGTGACATCCCACAGTTAGTTTACTTTTGATATGTATTTGCATGATAGTTTGACATGTAAGGACTGTTGTGCGAGGAGGTAAAACGTACTCCTCGAGTTAGATGATGTTATTTATGTTCATGTTTATTATTCTGCATGATAAAATTTGACTACACTAAATGCAACAACTGAAAATGTACTTTTCGGCACTTTTAGCAATTATCCTTCCTTTGTTATTTTCTTGCATTATTACTTGCATTCGCGGTGGCTTGTTGAGTACTTTTTGTACTCATACCCGTTGGACACACCATTCAGAGAATGCCTACTACGAGGATGGTCTGGAGTAGCGACCTAGTCAAGCAGAAAGATCTTGAAGAAGGCGTTCGTCATGCAATTCTACTTTTATGATTGTTTTTATTAAACTCTGATGTAATAATTATGGTATGCGTACCATGAATACTTGTCGTATGTATGATTGTCGCATGATGAACCTCTTGTATTATTGTTTTTCTTATGAAATTCAATAATGTTCCGATTTCGTGAAATTGGGGCGCCACAGAGATTGACCACTCTCAAAATCACAGTAAGTCGTCTTGTCCTCTTCTTCTCCCATTTCAGCAATTGGGTCAACATCGTCTTCACTTGTATATTCATACTCACATATCTCTGTTATTAGCATTGTGCGGTTGTTTAGAAACTCCCTTGAGATGTGTCCTCGACCCCAAACATTTAAAACATTGAATAGCACTACTCTTCACTGTAGAACCCACAGAAGAAGCACTTGCTGATGTACCTTGCTTCACATTTGGGGTAGATTGCTCTTTTCCGATTTGAGCTGCATGGGGAATGGAAGAAACACTTGCACCAGAATTGTTAGCTCGAAAAGAATTGAACCAAGAGGGGGATTTACCTGCTGTAGGTACCAGATTGTTTTGAGTTGAACTGGAAGCAAAAGAATTCTTTGTTACCTTCGATTCTTGTTGTACTTGTCGTTCAGCTTTGACTGCTTGATGCACTAATTCAACCACATTTTCATATGGCTGAAACTCAACGATGCACATGATAGGATGGTTCAAACCAGCCAGAAAGCATGCCATGGGTTGCTCTTCATGTTCATATACATTGGCACAGATCATGGCCATTTCCATCTCCTTGTAATATTCATCCACGGTGCGACCTCCTTGCCTATGCCCCTGCAATTTATCAAATATATTACGCTTGTAATGACAAGGGACAAACATTGCTCTCATCTCAACCTTCATTTTAGTTGGCGTAAAAGATTACGCTAACAGGTTCTCAAAGATTAAGAACTAACAAACAGAGAGAAAGTTTTGAGAACTATCTCAAGCCTCCGAATAGGATAATAGCTCAAGTAGTCCGAAATTGTGTATTGAATAGCTGAGTATTCGATGCCTATTACAGGGTAAGAAGGGGAGTATTTATAGGCAAAAAGTCTAAGGAAAAGACCTATTTACCCCTCAATTACAACCGACATAGTGGAAACTATTCGGTACCCCGAATAGGGTTAAAATAGTAAAATCTATCCGGAGAAGGTAGATAAGGCAGACGTCTTATCAGTCTTTCTATTTTCCACTGTAGCTTCGGAGCATTCGGAGGATGCCTTCGAATCATGAAGCCGAAGCATCCTTCGGCTTAGAAACTTCATCACCTCCGGAGATGAATGCAAGCTTTGATGCGGATAAGTCATCTTTGACTGTTAATCTCTAAAGCCCTGAGGATGAAGTATTTTCCCCCAACAGTAGCGCCTCAAATATGCTTCTCCGATTTACCCTGTATGGCAGGAAAGTAGTATACATAAGGAATATTTTCATATTCAGGGACTTAGAGAAATTTGAAGGTGTTACAGTTATCTGAAGGGTATTTGACATCGAAGTATCCCTGATGAAAGCTTCGAACTGGGACTATTGTGTGAACACTTCGCAGGAAAGGGAACCGTTACGGAGGTGGAATGTTGTGAACAACCATTAATTTTGAGCCGTTACCCTTCAAGTAGCCATTATGCTCCCGAATAAGGTAACGGTCAAAATTTTATCGTGGGTTCACACCTTTTATCTTCCTGGTCCCACTCGTCAGTGGCAGAAGTTGAACCTGCAGTGTGAACACGACTGAAGCGCAAAACCTAGCGGAAAGGCTATAAAAGGGGGGTCGAAGCCCATCGAAAATTTTTACAGAACCTAACTTCCGAAGCTCACTTTCTTCAACCTTCAAATCTCCCCTCAACTTTCTGAGCGATCGACTCATGGTGAGGACCAGCACCACCATGCCAGCGGCAGCGAGCACTTTGGCGCAGAGGAAAGCTTGGGCGGCTTTGGCAGCAGTGGCCATGGTGGGGGCTCCAGGAGGTTCTTGGCCCAAAAATCCTTGGGAGCTCCGCCGTCCATCCAAGAAGCAGATCTCGCAAAGCTTCCTCATCGACCAGTCCACAAGTACTGCAGAATCCATCGAAGAGGCAGTGTCCAGGAAGCTAGGCCCCGGAATGAGGACTCGGGTCCCTGGAATAGAGTCGACCCCGAGTCCGTGGAGTGGAGAAGTAGTAGTCTTCGAAGCGTTCTTCGAGGCTAGTCTTGGGCTCCCTGCCATCGACTTCTTATCAGAGGTATTAGAAATGTTTCACATTACCTTGCCTCAGTTGTCCCAAAACGCCATCGCAAGGCTGGCGGTCTTCGAGTGGGCCCTTTAGGTCAAAGAATGCGAAGGAAGATTGGACATCTTCGCCGCCACCCATGAAGCCACCTGCCAACCGAAGCCACAGGACGGCCCCAGAGACACCAAGGTTTTGACAGCCTTCAGAAGCGTCAACTTTCAGCTTTGGAAGGAGCATGCACAACATTTCCCTGTGAAGGCCATCAACGACCGGTGGTATACCAACTGGATCCTCCGGTGGTTTTATGCTGAGGTCGGAGAAGGCTCTAGCTTTGCGGGGCCCCTTCAAGAAATATGGTTCCAAAAGGAGGCCGAAGTCACTCTGAACCCAAGCCTACTCTCAAGACGGCTTGGGTTACTCTCTTCGATAGCCAGGTGCATGAGCATGCGGGATCTGGCAGAAGAATTCATCGCCCTCTGGATCCCACCTCTCAGAGCTGATTGGTCGATAGCGTTCCAGAACACTTCGGAGGGGGAGCTTCGAAGTCTAGGTAAACCTTCGATCTTCCTGCAGTAATATATTAGGAGAGAAATAACATACTTATAATATGCTACCTTTTTCAAGCGGCTCCTTTGGCGCTAGCTCCAGAGCAGATTGCGAGAGCCACCGAACGGGTGCTCGGAGCCCCTACGGTGGCGGAGAGGCAGAAAAGGATAGAGTTGGTGGGAAGCTGGGAGCACTTCAACAGAGTGTGGAGGGCTCTCAGAATGGAGCCCCCACCTCTGCCAGACTTTGACTCGACCGAAGTGGCCCCTCGAAAGAGGAAAGCCACCGCCGAGCCTTCGAAGAAGACCGTCAAGACCCCAATCAAGAAGGGGAAGAAAATGGCAAGACCTCCTCCTCAACCGACCCCAGTGTCCTCGCCTTCCTCTTTGGGCATTCGGAGCTCGTCTTCGGAAGACTTCGGGGAAAAGGACTCCGACGCCCGAATGGGGAAGACCCTCAAAAACTATCTTATTGATGATAGTGGAGACGAAGCCATGGATGCCACCACCCCGGGCCCCACATTCTGGTGCCCCCTATATATGCAGTGTCCATATGTATATCCGTATATAGGATCTAGGAATAGAATACCAAACATCCAAATTGCATGCAATCAATCTAAATCACCGAGATAGTTGCAAAAATTGTTTTATCTTCCCTTCCCCACGCCGCTAGGCCGTCCAACCCACCCTCCATTGCCGCCCTAACGCCGTGACGCCACTAACGCGGTGGCGCCCTGACGGCCTGATGTCGCAGCCGGCTGGGAGCCTGGTAGCCTACTGCCCATGCGGCTATGCCAACTCAGACGGCTAGACGATAGGCGCTAGATCCTAAAGGCTAAATTCTGACTTCCCGTCGCATCTCGAGGTGAAAAAAATCCATGTTCATTGAGTCATTGTTGATTGATTTCATCAGTAATTTACATTTCACTGCAACAAAACCATGTTCCATTCTTTGATTATTTATAGTGTTACTACATTTTTGCAATGTTGTACATAAGGGCCCAACTTTTGATTAAATTAAGAACCAAATAGATTATTTTAGAATTCAGTTTAAATTCTATTTTAGACTTGTAGTGCTTATTTTTATATTTTAACAGAATTATGTCATCAAGAAAGTATGCTTCAGGCAGTGAAAAAAGGAAAAAGAGAAAATGAGTAGATGAATTAATACAATCACAAAGAGGATCTGTTGATAAATTTTTTAAGAGTAATACAAGCAATTCAGAAGATCCAAATGCGTTGGCGATATTTTATTGAATAATCCTATAGAAGATAATATTGGCATTGACATGGATGAAAATAATGTGAGTGACCATGAGCCTGTATTTAATTCAAATGCTACCGAATCTACTAGTGTTGATGAGGATCCTGTTTGTACCGTTGATATTTATGATCCAAGAAATTGGGATAATCTTGATAACAAATCAAGATATATATTAGTTGAGAAGGGGCCAATTAGAGAAGATAATATTCAATTTCCTTTATATCTCAATTCAAGACATTTTTTATATAGTCATTACTCTAGAAAAATGAGCAATTGAGAGGTACGTGATAGGAAATGGTTAGTTTATTCCAAACACTTGGACAAAGTGTTTTGCTTTTGTTGTAAGCTTTTTAATTCCAATAAGTGCAAGAGTTCATTGGGCAATGATGGGTTTAGAAATTGGATACATGTCGCTGAGAGGTTGAAAGAACATGAAATAAGTGTTGAGCACATTATCAATATGAACCCATGGAATGAACTAAAAATTAGGTTGAGCAAGCAAGATACAATTGATAGAGAGTTACAACAACAAATTTCAAAGGAGAAATAACGTATAAGGCAAGTATTATTAAGAATTATTGCAATTGTAAAATTTCTTGGTAAACGTAATTTGGCTTTTAGAGGATGTAATGAGCCGTTTACAATGACCAAAATGGAAATTTCTTAGCTTGTGTTGAGATGGTTGCGGAATTTGATTTGGTAATGCAAGACCATCTTAAACGTGTTGAAAATAAGGTTATTCATTATCATTATCTCAGCCACAAAATTCAAAATGAGTTGATTTCTCTTATGGCTTATGATATTACAAGTTCTATTATCAAGATTGTCAAAGATGCCAAATATTTCTCTATTATTCTTGATTGTACCCCAGATGTTAGTCACCAAGAACAAATCACTCTATTAGTTCGATGTGTTAACATGTCTGATGGTCAAATTAAAATAGAGTATTTTCTTGGTTTCTTGAAGGTAGATGACACATCTGGTTTGGAGATTTTTAATGTTTTGGTTGATTATATTAAGTCCTTTGATCTTGATATTGATGATATTAGAGGACAAGGTTATGATAATGGTTCTAATATGAAAGGATCACATAAGGGGGTTCAAAGACGGTTGCTTAATATAAATCCAAGAGTTTTGTATATGCCATGTGCTTTTCATAATCTTAATCTTACTCTCTGTGATATGGCTAAGTCTTGTAGCAAAGCTATCACATTTTTTGGAATTGTGCAACAGATATATGTATTCTTTGCTGGTTCCACCAAAAGATGGAAATTTTTACCTGACTATGTTGATGGTTTAACTGTTAAATCATTGAGCAACACACGTTGGGAGAGTAGAATCAAAGTGTCACAACAATTAGATATCAAGATCCTTAGCTAAGAAATGCTTTACTTAAGTTAAGTGAAGATAGTGTTATTGAAGCAAAGGATAGGAGTGATGCAAAAAATTTATTTGATGTGCTTGGAAGATTTGAGTTCATATTTGGCATGATATTTTATTTGTTGTAAATAAAGTAAGCAAGAAGTTGCAATCACCATCTATGTGCATTGAGTCTACCTTAAGACAGATAGAAGGCACAATGGTTTATTTCAGCACTTATAGAAATGATGGGTTTGTTCCTAGTATGGTCATTGCTAAATAAATTGCATATGAAATGGGTGTGGAGCCATCATTTCTGATAAATCATCGTGCTCTTAGAAAGAAGCAATTTGATGAAAACAATAGTGAGGAAGCAATCTTAGAAGCTGAGAAACAATTTGAAGTTAATTACTTTCTTCTTATGGTTGATATGGCAATCAGTTCATTGAATAGAAGATTTGAAGAACTCCAATCTTCCAAAGAAATATTTGGGTTTTTAATGAGTTCAATAACCTTGAAGTCATTGTATGGTCCTGAGCTAAAAGTGTGTTGCACAACATTGGCAGTAACATTCTCTCATCAAGGTTCATCTGATGTGGATTTAGATGATCTAATTTCTGAGTTAAGTGTTATGTGATTCACTTTGCCAGATAAACCAATGTCATCTATGGAGACTTTTGAGTTTATAACAAAATCATATTGTTATCCTAATACTTGAATTGCTTATCGCATTTTGTTTACTATCCCCGTGATTGTGGCATCAGCTAAAAGAAGCTTCTCAAAATTAAAATTATTGAAGAATTATTTGAGATCGACAATGTCTCAAAGAGTGGTTAAATGGTTTGGCAACTTTATGGATTGAGAAGCAACTATTGGATGAGATTGATATTGACATCATCATCAATGATTCGCATTGTTGTAGCAACTACGTTAGCTACAGTAGGTTTTGTGTGTATATGGTGTATAGAGTGAACCTCGAAGGGTTCTCACATAGGGAAAAAGGATTTATACTAGTTCAGGCCTCCCTGAAGAGATAATAGCCCTACGCCCAGTCTATAGTGGATTTGGCATGGTTTTGCCTCTGTTGGCTCTAATGGATCTGGCTATTACAAGGGCATGGCCCTACTTTTATAGGCACGCAAGCCAAAGGAAAAGACCTAAATGCCCTCTATAGGTCATAGGCCTTATAGGGGCAAGAAGGGAAAAAGACTAGACTACTGTACAAACTGCTTTACAGCTTTACAGACGTGTCAGACAGATGCCACCTCTAACAAGCTAAATGACATACTAGGGGCTGTGGGGACCCCGGTATGGATTTACACTGTAGCAGAGTTGAGATATTTTCCTAGTTCAAAGTAGTGGCTGGAGCTCGTTGGGCGGAGACTGCGTCAAAGGCTTCGAAGGGCACTTCGAGGTGGACTTCAAAGTACGCTCCGAATCTGAACATTGGATGGACTCCCAGAGACTTAGCTTCGAGAGGGACCAAATAGGGGTCCAGAGGCTGGCTCTGGGAACCCCGAAGGAAGCCTGAAGGCTTGACTCCAGAGGGCTCCGAACGAAGCCTGGAGGCTAACTCCGAAGGGAGCCCGGAGGCTTGACTCCAGAGGACTCCGGAGGGAGCCCGGAGGCTCGACTCCGAAGGACTCCGAAGGGAGCCTGGAGGCTTGGACTAATTGCTGCTTGGAAATAACTTCGGCGGGAGGGATCTGCCTCGATTGTGTCAGGCTCTGGGCCCGGGGCCTACGGAGGCTGATGTCATTTGGCCCCTGTTTAAGGGAAAACTTTTTCCCCCAACACGCATCAAAGAACGTCAGAAGAAATTTTTACGGTAATTTAATATACACACATTGTTAAATTTCAATATTATTTTTAGGGAATTTTTAATTATATATAAAAAGGGCCTCTAAAATTTAGTTCGCCTCGGGCCTCCTGGATGTCAGGACCAGCCCTGCTTCTGACGCCAAGGATAACTCGCAATCGGCTAGGCCGATTGACGTAAGTACTTTTTGCACTTGGAATTTTGTCGTTGATCAACTTTTTCCTGCCTAATCTTTTCTTCCTTTCTAGTCCTTCGTCTAGGGGTTCCCCTTTGACAAATCTCAATAACTTGAAGAGGATGAGGTTGCCAATGTCGCCCAACCATCTACACATCAGCCATCTGAGGAGCCATGATGAAGATCATGGGCCTCATGGCTCTAGATGTGATGAGTGATTGTCAACGGAAGTCGAAGAGAAGACGAGACCTGCCGTATCTGGGTCGCATGTGACTCAGGTACACGGGCAGCGAGTGACTGCTGAGTAGAGGCACTGCGGAGTCGGGCTGGCCCAATCCGAGTACATGGGCTAGGAGCGGAAGGAGATCCACTAGTCTGTTGACCGGGATTGACTCAGGTACACGGGTGGTAAGCGATTGACATGCTGAGGGAGCCGCGAAATCGGGCCGGCCCAATCCAGGTACTCGGTGCGAAGACGGTGAACGCTTTGTCAGTTTCGATGCAAAACTGATGACCGCTGATCTTGGATCCTACCGTTCTGAGGCAAAGCCGTAGCTGATACGAAAGCTCCACATCAGGACAAGTTATCTTTATTTAGGATTTTACTATTTTGCCTTTTAGGCCCACAGTCTGTGTTAGTCGAGTCTGTAAAAATCCTAAGAGCATGTTTGTCCTTTCAGTTTATTTTTGCATATGTGTAATTTACCCTAGGGGTAAATCTGTCTTTTCCCTTCTTATTGGGCTGCCTATAAATAGGCCCCAATCCCCTAGGGTTAGGGTTAACTCACTCAATGCAAATCTGAGTTCATTTGTTTTACCCACTATTTTACCACCGCCGCAATCCTTTTCTCTGGCCAAAGTTTCCATCTCGCCATTGTCGTTGTGTTTTCTTTGTCGCTGCTACACCGGGCGGGAAGCACGAGACTTGGAGGCCTGAGGCCGTGTAGCAGGTGGTCAGTCGTGCTGCAGGCTCAGTGTGGCTCTCGGTGGCTTAGCGCTCGGCGTTGGCTGCCTATCGCACGCAGCAGGCAGTGAGTGAGTGGTTGCACGTCGATTTTTTCTCTTCGCTCGGCGCTGCTTTTCTAGCACGAGGCGTCAGTGGCATCTTGGCAGTCAAGGCAACGCTAGCAGCGTGCGCAGGAGCACATGACAGTCTACAAGCACGTGACGCAGAGGAGCTACAGCAGTGTGCGGTCAAGTCGGCTAGCACGTTGGCAAGCGGTGCGTGTGCAGAGAGTTGCAGCCCGAGGCAATGCTGGTTTTCCTGAGGTGACCGCTGCTTAGTCACATTGCAAGAAGAGGCTTGTGTGGCGTGAAGAAGAGGGAATCAGAGGCGTGGGGGCTTGGCGCTGTAACACACGTGAGCATAGCAGCAGGCTGGGTGAAACCTCGAGTGGAGTACTGCTAGGCTTTGCTGGAGGAGCGTGCAGTAGGTGGCACTACGCAGGCCACCTGGTTGTGCGAAGTCCAAGTAGAGGCAGGCTTCGCCAGTGCACATTCGAAGCAGGCTTCAGATTGTCGAAGGTCTGGCTTCACTGTGGCTTCGGCGTAGCTAGCTTCGGATACAAGGCAAAAAGGCTCCGGCATAGGCTTCGGCAAGTACCGAACAGGAGACAAAATTTTGAACAATAAACTTTTTCTCGTTTTACGTGCACTTGAATTAAATGCATGTGAGTTGAATGCACTGTTGATCTGCCTTTGAACACTTTGTGGTGTCTTTTCAATTAGGACACCGGTCGTTTTTAGGCTATATTATTTTCACTGTTTTTGATCTGTTTATTTCCGCTGATTATCTATTGAGGTGCATTGGGTGTTGGGAGAAGGCCATTGATTCGAAAGAATTTTTAGGTGCCCATTCACCCCCCCCCCCCCTCTGGTTGGTACTTTTGGTCCTACACCATCTTTGGAGGCAAGGGAAGTACTAACGGACTTGATGCGTCGTCTTAACAATCCAATGGAGACCTTGGTGGATGACTCGGGTCCTATAAGGGCTTGTTTCAACGACGTGTTGGACTTCCTCCCTCCCGACCTTGTCGATGTTTTGACACCGGCAGCGTACCTATAGTATCATCGGCTAGTGGTCCAGCAATCCTAGCAGTGAATGGCCAATCGAGCTAGCCGTGTGTCGCAGCTAGAGGCCGCCAAAGTGCATAATGACACGATACTTGCTGAGGGCACCAGCCTAGAGAACCCGCGCAAGGATTCATTGTCCACATCGCTATGCCTCGGTGACCTAAAGGCGAGGGAGACCGACTCGGTGGCAAAGCAAGGCGAAGTCCAAGCGGAGATAGACCATAAGGAGGATATCCTATCGGCCCTCCCTGACAGGATCCAAGATCAGGAGCACAGACTTGCTAACGTGATTTGTCATGGGCATTGACATCGTCACGCCATCGGAGTGGTCCCGTGATCGGATGCTAAATACCGGGTCATGATCCGGGGCATCGATGACATTTGGAGACGAGTGGTCGAGTCCATTCGTCAATACTTGTCTTGAACTGTTTGCCTTGTATTGACGAGTGCTATATATAACCTTTGTTACTTCATTTCATTTATGATACTTTGCTTGCTGTGTTCTTTCACTCTTCGTCTCGTATTCTCCATGTTTCTAAGGGTGATGTTTTATCATCGACCATATAAAGGAGATACACTTGGTATCAGTTGTTTCTCTACTTCTGTGTAGATCCTTAGGCATTTCTCTACATCCAAACACTTCTTTGTCTAAACTTTCAATTAGGTAGGCATTACTAGGAACAACTCGATGTACGCAGAAGGGCCCTTACCAATTAAGCGACCACTTACCGAACCAATTGTCTTTAGACCCAATCGGTAGGATAAGCTTCCAAATGAGGTCTCCTTCTTTAAATGACTTGGGTACTACCTTCTTATTATAATATATGGCTACCCTTGCTTTGTTTTCCTCGATCTTTTCTAGGGCTCTTAATTGGTTCTGCGCTAAATCATCTAGGCTATCTATTATTAAATTATAATAATCATCGGTTATAAACTGGTTCTGTAGTGCTATCCTTCTCGAGCCGATGTTATTTTACTAAGGTAGTACTACTTCATGCCCAAAGACTAACTAATATGGTGGCACTTGCGTGGACCCGTGATGCATCATCCGATAAATCCAAAGTGCTTCCTATAGGTACCGATGCCACTGCTTCGGTTGTTCATTAACCATCCGCCTTATCAACTTGATCAAGCTCTTGTTGGATGCTTTGACTTGCCCATTGTCTTGCGCGTAGTATGGCGATGAATTTAGGAGTTTGATCCCCATACTAGCTGCAAAATTCTAGAATTCTTCAGCTACAAAGATTGACCCTTGATCTGTCATGATAGTTTGTGGAATCCCGAAGTGATGCACTATATGTTCCTTGATGAGCTCGATGGCATTAGCAAAAGTAACCCTTTTGAGTGGAACGGTCTCTACCCATTTAGTGAAGTAGTCAGTAGTTGCCAATATAAATTTATGTCATTTACTTGACGCCGGGTATATCTAGCCAACCATATGAATGCCCCATCCTCTAAAGGGTCATGGCTTAATTATTGGGTTCATTGCTGATGTGGGTGCTCTCTGAATTGCTCCAAACTTCTAATAGTCTTGACACCCCCTATAATACTTTATGCAGTCCTCTACCATGGTCTGCCAAAGTAGCCTACCCTCTGGAGCAGCCACTTCATTTTTTGGGCCGACTGGTGCATCCCTCAATGCCATCATGAACCTCGCACATTACTACTTTGGCTTCTTCCATGTTTATGTACTTAAACAAGACCCCATCCATTGTCCAATAATATAAGTCTTCATTGATCAGCACATACTTTGTGGCCTAATACGTAAGATTTCTTGGTGCCGATGTTGAAGGATTTTTCAGATAGGTGACAATAGCATACCTCCAGTCATCGGCCTCTATTTCCGCGATCTCCACCTCGATCGGCCTGACCATTGTCTAGTATACTGATGTTGTCTAGGCCAAATCATTTGCATCTATGTTCTGTTCTCTCGGGACGTGTGCCAGGGTAATGCTTATGAATTTTGCCATCATCTCTTGACATCGATCATGATATTCTTTCAGTGTGTCGTCTTTGCACTCATATTCGTCGGATAGTTGTCTCATGACCAATAAAGAGTCTCCAAATATTTCCACCAGATCTGCACCGACTTCTGCTAATAATTGCAATCCTTTCATCACTGCTTCAAACTAGGCTTGGTTGTTTGGGGAGAAGGGCTTGATGGTGTACACGAATTCAAATGATGCCCCTGAGGGGAGATGATCACCAATACTATGCCACACCAGTGCTGACACATTGATCCATCGAAGAATAAAATCCATGGTGCTAGCTTGACGTACATTATTGCTTCATCTCTGCGCTGGTGTTGGTGCATTTTTTGCTCACACTTTAATACACGCGTGTCTTGGGAGATCTGCTTCACTCCAGTGCAGGTCCTACGTTCTAAGAAAAGGGTTCAATGTGTGCCAATTAGTTTGACCTTGCAACTGATAAGGGAAAAGAAAATATGGCATTAGTAGCATGGCCTATTAGCTGTCGAGCCGATGACCGTGATGAGGATGGGATATTCGTGGAATATCATGTCGATCAGCCATAAGGATGATGACCTGAGATGAAGCAATCGACCGAGCGTGCCATCGGCCAATAAGATGAGCATTTAACCGCATAGGCCGATGAGTGCTTTTCCGATGACTTATATGATACTGCATGGAATTGAAGATAACACGTCGGCTTGTACTCCGATAGAAATAAATAAAACATGCCAGATAACATGTCTATATCATGAAAATCATCACAATAACTAGATCGAACCTAACCAAGAGAGTATCTAGTCACAATGATTTTAATAATATATCAAAGTATCTGGCATGCTTTATTTAGATGAACGGTATATAGCATGAAAGAGATACAATAGTAAGAGATGTCAGACCTAACCGATGAAGACTCATACTATCACACCTAGATCACATCAATCTAAGAGATCGAACTGAACTAATGCAGCATTAGACATAGCTAACACACCGAGAACAACCAGCGACCGTACTGTTTCAATGTTCACCTCAAGAGATCAATCTGATGCAGCCGTGAGGATATTGATCTAATCAGTACGGATGTCGGTGATGGTGAGACTCACCTCTTCATCGGAGATCGAAATGATGCAGCCTAGCTCCGAGTGTTGAACCCCACCGGATAAACCTTGGAAGCCAAGGGTGGCGATGCACCGAGTAGTTTATTGACAGAGATGTGTTTTTTCTAAGCTAACGAGGGATACATATTTATAGTCCGAAGACTTGCCGTCTAAGCACTCTATCTTAATCAATTTCGGGTAACCTTTATCTTCTTCTATGCGCCTTATCTCTATCGATTCTTCTATGTTCGATCATCTTGTAACAGCATGGATAGGTTTCCTTGACTTTGCTTTGACCAGATCATTTTTGACTTCTATTGACTGTGTGGCATCTTTAGTGGGACTGACCTTCACCAAATCTTTGCGTCAACACATGCCCCCAAGTTTCATAGCATTAAGTGGCTACTAATTCTTCAAAATTAACAATGGTTATTATCCCTACTACCATGTCTTTCAAATATCTATCTGCATGATCTTTTCACTTTAATTGCTAGCCAAAACCCTTCATCTTCCGTATATATTCGCTGAGCATTCTAGCTTCATAATTTTCCTCTCTTCTTCCCATTTCTTCACCTTTGGCCATTCACAACTATGTTGGGTGTTTCCTGGTCTGATATATCTACATCTATTCATGGCAACATCGGAGCAAGCTTCATCCCACACAGTTTTGTACTAGTGTTTCTTCAAGCCAAAGATCTGGTTTTATAACCTTAAGTCTGCAAAGATTTTGACACTTCGAAAACCATACTCATGATTACCTTTTGTCGAACGTTGTAGTTGGGCCCACCGAATCTGGCGGAATCGGCTTGACCCAGCTGCCGAGGAGTTTCTTCTAGATTTATAAGTACCTCGATCACTCTGCACCTCCTTTACATGCTTTCAACTTACTGCTTCTACATTTGCCCCCAAAGTCCGGTGTCGTTTCATTGCGACCACCGACATTCACTACTTTCGTATTCTTCGGTGACCTTTGCTTTTGGTAGATCTTCCCCATGGTGACCAATGATTCCGTCCCTGAGGTAAGTCTTCACCCTTTTTTACTTTCTAGTGTTCTTCATCTCTCTTGGTTCTTCCGATGATTTTATTTACTGTTCTTTTCTCTTTTTCTTCTCTCTGGAACCTGAAGAACCAGATCTTGATCCCCATGGCTAACCATCCATCCTATTGTTTTTTGGGGCCAAATGGCAACCCTAATCCTAATGATTTTATTAATGCCGATACCCAATGTATTCCTTTCAAATGTTCTAAAATTCTATTTTCTGACTAGGCTCAAAGTTTTAGGGCATTCCCTACGCTGCTCCCTGGATGATAGGACTGGTACCTCCGGGTTGCTACATCAGAGTGGGGTACCTGGGGGCAGGCTGGGATTGCGCATTGCATCAGCCTGTCTCTTGCTCTCCGTATCAAAAACGAGCCAATGCTAGCGTCCTCTTGCTACTTCTAGTCTGATGTGTTGAACGCATTTCTTTTTGGCCATGGGCCGATGAGTCCCAACCTCCTTGACGTCATCGTATTGACTTCTCTCGATGTTACTTCTGTGGTCGGCCCCTTCATTTTCCAATCCAAACCTTCTCACCATTTTGACATCAAATCTACTAGTGGTTGGGCCAAATATATCGCAAATCACGATAAGCAAACCGACCCTATTATTGAACAGGAGAACATTGCTTTTCTAAACCTCTGGCTCGAGAGATTTTTTTTTTGTGGGTCCACCCTCGGGCCTACTTGTCATATCTAATTCTTAGCAGAGCAGGTAGCTGCTAGAGCTACAATCCCCCTTGGCTGATACCTTCTTGGCTCCCTCTATTATCTTCTTCATCTAGTATCGACCTGATTATCGGCCGGAGATGCGGTAGGCCACCTTGGGAGCCCTGGTGGTAGCTCCAACTATGGATTAACATGAATACGGATCAAAACCTTACGATCGCTACACCACCGTCTCCGTTGGTTATCAACCACGCAGGGCGCGATTGACCTCGCCACATTGGTAGCGTCGTCGCTCTTGTGATATTATTAATAGCATGACAATCAACACACATGCGCCAGCTACCATCTTTCTTAGGCACCAAAAGAACGGGTACTGCACAAGGACTAAGGCTTTCATGGACGTACCCACGATCAAGAAGGTCATGTACTTGGCACTGAATTTCTTTTGTCTCCTCCGGATTGGTACGGTACGCTGCATGATTAGGAAGAGACGCTCCCGGGATCAAATCAATTTGGTGCTCGATGCCGCATATCGGTGGCAGCCCGGGTGGTATCTCAGCAGGAAAAACATCATTAAACTCCTGCAAAAGGTTAGTGACTGCAACGGGAACAGAGCTAGGAATGTTCGCAAGTGAAAACAACATGTTCGTGCAAATCAAGCCATATATCATGGGAGTATCATCACAAATTTCAGCAAGGTTAGTTTTAGTTGCAAGCATGACACGTCATTTCAGATTAATAACTTGTGATGAAGAAGGAGAAGCAACTTTATCTTTCTGTTGCCTCGAAAGCATTTTAGCTACTTGCTGATTTTTAGAAGGTTGTTTCCTCGTTTGTGCGTCCTTAGCATGTTTTTCTTGTTCAAATTTCACAATTTCAGCAGGAGTCATAGGAAGCAAAGTAACTTTCTTTCCTTTATACATAAATGTGTACTTATTGCTCCTACCATGGTGTGTAGCATAAGTATCATACTCCCAAGGTCTACCAAGTAATAGAGAACATGCTTGCATTGGTACTACATCAAAATCAGCAACTCTGAAGTATGTACCAATGGAAAATCTGATGTGAGCAGTTTGTGTTACCTTGACCTTACCGCTATTGTTGAACCATTGCACATGGTAAGGGTGTGGATGCACATGTGTGGGAAGTTTAAGCTTAGTTACCATGTCGTGGCTAACCAAATTGTTGCAACTACCGCTGTCGATGATAACACGTACACGGCGATCATTGACGATGAAGAAGGTCTGAAACAGATTGTTCCGTTGTGCCCGGTCGTCCTGGTCCATGTGAGTGCTCAAAACACGTTGTACAATAAGTGCTTCATGGTCAGCAGAGGCATCCGGTGCAAAAACAGCGTCATCGTCGGAAGCATCGTAATCTCCTGCAATGTTAGCAGCAAGTGAATATTCATCTTCAACATCACTAGCACTTACATAGCCACCATCTTCTGTAGCAATATAAGCCCGCTGACTACGGCAGTCCTTCATAACGTGGCTGAATCCTTTGCATCGGTGACACTGGATCGCTGCAGAGCGTGCAGTAGAGGCCGCCGAGGAGGTGGGCTTGGTTGGCGCCTTGGATGCTGTAGCTTTGGAGCTCTCAGCCTAGGCTGTAGATGCAGAAGGTGCTGATGTAACCGCCAATCGAGAAGGAGGTGGTGGTCGCTGCTGCTGCCAACTTGAGCGTGAAGTGGCACCACCAATGTTGGTCCTCATGCTGCGTTGTGGTTGTTGGCGACCCTGCAATTCTTTTTCTGCAAGTATAGCAAGGTGGAAAAGACGAGTGATAGTATTGTATTCTTTATAATCAATGATATCCTGAATTTCACGTCTTAAACCACCATAAAAACGGGCCATTTTATCCTCATTGTCCTCCTCAATTTCAGCACGCATGCAACCTATTTGCAGCTCCTGATAATACTCCTCTACCGATTTATTTCCTTGGTTTAGGCGCTGCAATGTTTTTTCTCAAATCACGTTTATATGAAGGAGGAACCCATCTACCACGCATTTGCCATTTAACATACCCCAATTTTGTGGTTCATTGCCAACCTGAACTATTTCATTCCACCAAAGAAGAGCATATCCAGTGAAGTCACTAGTAGATAAGCGCACGCAGTGGATAGCAGGAACCATGTGAGCATTAAATTTTTGTTCGACTGACATCTCCCAATCTAAATATGCATCTAGATCATAGGTGCCAGCAAAATGAGGTACTGAAAATTTTACCTTGGAGTAGGGATCATTGTTCCCGTGGTTTCCATTGTTACCTCGTGGATGGCGGTTGCGGTGGCCGCCCATACCTTGACGATTGAACTGAAAGGGATGACGTGCAGCCTCGTCAGGGTCAATGCCATTGTTCCCGGCATCGGATATGTCGTCTTCATCTTCAACATGGTCATCTTCCTCCTCAACATGGTCGTCGTCGGCTTGTGCAGCAGGCAAGCGTGTCTCCAGGGCAGTCATTCGGTCCACTAGGTCAGCCACAGTACGTGCGAGACGTTCAATGGAGTGTTGGGTCTGTCACTGAGACTCTAGTAGAGCACGTCGTGAGACACGGTCATTAAAATCAGATGGAGGGGTACCGTTGTTATCTGCCATGTTAGTGAAAAGACAAAACAACAAAGAATAATCCTTATGGAAAGCAACTAAGTGGGGTGGTGGTTGTGTGGTGGAAGCAATCTATCAAGCGCCTTACCCACGCTTGCAAGTGTTCTTACCACACCGCAGTGAGGTAACCGGCCTACAGGTGACGAACCAAGTGGAGGGTGGTGGGCGATTGCAAGATATGAACCTGTCCTGACCAAGAGAAGGTGTAGCTTGGAAGGCAAAGTAAGTAGCAAGGAATAGCGATAGTAATAACAGTTAAACCAAGTTCAATAAGTGTTCCCTAGTACTCGTCAAAGTTGCTGGTCTAAGTGCTCCCAAGGTGAAATTCAAGCAATAGAGGGAAACTATGTGCCCAAAACTCAAGTGGAGGCAGAACAAGGTAGCAAACGATAGGACCGGTTCTCTTTTGCTTCTCACAATCTCATTTCTTTTTTTTCTTTTTTTTCACTATATTTTTTTTGAACAAGGATGACAAGATATGCAACCACAAAAATTGGCACCTGCAACTGAGGTGGGATGTGGTTCACAGAAATTCAACAAGTTCTCTGAACGGCGTGCAAAAACTTTGACCATTTTTTTTCTTTATCTTCCTGATTTTTTTTTTGGAAATTCTGATGAAACCAAAGACGGTGAAGCCGAGTTTGGGTCGGCTCCAAATTGGGTCAAGAAGATGCTCAAAAAATTTCAGATTTTTCTGACAAACAAGCAAAAAGTTATGCCTGTTTTACCGAAGGGGGGTCACAAGGACTCGATGTGGAAAACCGAGTAGGAAACCAAGTGGAAACCGACTAGGGTTGTGGAGGGGGGTTTCGGGTGGGGTAATTTTTTTGAGACACAAGATCAACTACTACTCAAACGGCACAAAGGGATGACTAAACCAGCAACAAGACTCGACCAAGAACACAAACTCAACAAGGCTAAAAACTGAAATTAAAATCGCAAGGCACAAAGGGGTTCTCGGTGGGGATTTTTTTGTGAGGGTTTTCTGGACTCTAGGTAGAAATAAAAGAAGATCGAGATTACCTAACTGGAAACCTAAAATCTGATACCAACTAATAGGGGCTTGGTCCTGATCTTCCGCTAGGTAAGGATAACTTGGATTGGTGGAGAATCTCGATGTTGACGATCCAAGGCTCCGGTCCGACGAATCAAAACCTTACGATCACTACACCACCGTCTCCATTGGTTATCAACCACGCAGGGCGCGATTGACCTCGCCACGAAGGCTGGTTCCTGCAAGCGAATCCAAGAACACAAGCAAGAACAGGAAGAACACGAGTCGAATGCCAAATCATAGATGAACTATGATGAGGAGAGGTTTCACAAACGCCGTTGCAGCAACCAATCGGTCCGGTGCAAGAGCGGGATCTAAACACACGAGTGTAGCTGCAAACAAAGCAAAACCTAACCCTAATGATGGTTGTCATGAGTATATAGGGCGTGGGCATCCTGTAGGAGGCGCACACGACTCGGACTATGGGCCAACACGGCCTCCAACTTAGTACAAGGTCGAACTCGGCCCAATTCTGTCATGCAGGACTGTTTCCATCACACAGGACGACGCAAGACTCCAAATGAAGCGAAACCAATGCCAAAAGATCCGTCTTCTCCTTAGCTTTCCACAAAGTCCAAGAACGCGCCAATCGGACTTCGTATGAGGAAGTTACGCCCATTTTGGTGCATGGTGGTTGATGTAGTCCGAACCAGCAAATTCATGACTTCAAATCATCCGTGCGACTCCGTCTTCAACTCCAACTCTCCTATTCTATCTCCCATGTTCCTAAGCAACAAAATATCACTAGTATTCAGTAGCATCCCATCCAAACAAATATTAACATAGTTGCTAAGGAAAGAATTAACCTCATGGTTCAAGCGACGGGCATGGGCGTGTGTGATTGGTCCTTGTAATTGAATTGTAGGTGGAGACTCCATGTGTGTATCATGTGAAGCGATGTCCTCATCAATCACTGAGGTATCTCCAGCCATAGCCCTTATCAGGTACTTTTGTTCTCTTCTACTTGTTGCTTTCTTTACGACTCACATCGGCCTTTGTTGGACCGGAAACGGCGACCAGAGGGGGGGTGAATGGGAGCTTTTAAAATTTCTGGCTAAAAAACTTAGCCTTCGGCTCAGTTCTGTCTTCTGCGGAACAGGCTTCGAACACCACCTTCGAAGGTCTGGTTCGGAGGTACTTTGACACCTTCGAACACAGGCTTCGGAGTGGCAAAAGTTCGAAGCCAAGAAGACTTCGCTCCACTAACAACCCTCGAAAAACTACTCTGCTAAGTCAGTGCAGGCTCCGCACACAAGGTGCTTCGAGCAGGCTTCGCACTTCACCCTTCGCAAGAGTGGACAGCCCTCTGAGGACTTCGACCAAGTACTTGGCGACAGCAACGGGTGCTGGGCTTCGTACCCGAAGGTCTACACGCACACGCAAAAGGACTACGCTAAGGGCTTCGACACAAGAAATTAAACGGGCCTTGATCAGGGCTTCGCTAGTAAGCTGCGAGGTCTTGCCTCGTGTTACACAGAGCGACAACACACTGACAAAACACACTTCGCACGAAAAACAACCTTCGCCTCAACAGGCTTCGGTGCACTAAACTAGCGAAGTATGTAGAACGAGCTCAAGCAAAAAGCACAAAACAAACAGGGCTTCGCCGCTTGAACAAGGAACACTGAAAATGAACTCAGGATGTATTCAATCGAAGTGTGGCTACAGGAGCTCAACAGTAAATGCTCAAAGTGTTGAATGTTACCTACCGAGCCCCCATATTTATAGCCCACGGCTTCATCCTAAGGAAGTGACTATTTTACCCCTAGGGTTTACAACAGATTTGTCTCTACAGAACTAAGGGGTACAAAAGGTAGTCCACCTTTATTTTGGAGGCTTCTCTGTCAGCTGCAGAGGGGACAGTGTCAGCCTTTTTCAGAACAGACAGTGTCAGCCTTTACAGTGTTGACTTCTGGAACCTCCCTTCGCACTGGAGGGTGCGGTAGCTTCGGCGAGAAGCCTGCAGCCTGTTGGCCTTCGCTCCGCCGAAGAAGTCCTTCGATACAGTGACGGTTTTAAGCCGAAGCCGTCAAAGCCCTTGGGCCTTCGCACCACCACCTCCGGAGTGGATCACCACGGCTTCGCAGCTACTCCGAGCTCGAACACCGTCCGTCCGTGTACCGAAGCCATGCATGGCCGAAGCACCTCAAGTCAACCTCACTCCGAAGCCCACCTTCGGAGTACCACCCTTCGAAGTCCCTCCTTCGTCCAAGGCCTCCGCATGAAGCATTCCATGAGCACTTCGTCGCAGTGTCTCACTCCGAGCACACTCCTCGACGATCCTCACCCGGACCATGCCTTCGATGCACCTCGACTTCTGAGACCTTCGTCGGGCACCTTCGAGTGTCTCCCTCCGGAGCACACTTCGAACTCCTTGCCTCCGCAGAGGACTTGATCCACCAACTCCGAAGTCACTCCATCCGGAGTACCTTCGAAGTGCCTCACCTCCGAGGACTTTGTCTCGGAGTACCTTCAGCCGGAGCCACGCTCCGCACTCTCTGCCTTCACCTGGCACGCCTCGACCTGAGGACCGACCCGGACCACCTTCGCAGCCACCGTGACGAAGCTCCCTGCTCCCTTGGCATCAAACCACCCGCTTGACCCAAGTTCACCTGGCTCGAACCCTGTCCGTCGCCTCCGAAGTCCCTGCGCACCACTGACAAGCAAACAAGTGTATCCAGTACTCCGGAGACCTCTCCGGGTTAGCAACCTCCGGCACACACTCCGGTGTACCGCCCAAAGTACCGAAGCCATCGGTACGAACCCAGTCATCGCGTACTGTCGGACCCCTCCGACAGGTACACTCCGCTGCACAGCTGCAGCAAGCAAACACACACCGAACACACTTCGGTGACACTACCTCCGAACACCCTTCGGAGGTACCACCTCCGAAGCCCCTCCGGAGGTACCCTTCGAACAGAGGGTAAAATCCAGTCAATCACTCATCACAAAACACCGAAACCAACCCTTGGTTTCTCAATCTCCCCCTTGATGAGTGCATTGACAACCAAATCCAAGTTCAAGAAAATTTAAAAAATTTCAGCACACAAGTGACCATAAAAACTCAGAAAAGAGCCAAAGCATGTCACTTGATAAAAGAAATTTTCTCCCCCTTTGTAAAAGAGTAAAAGCCCCTTCGGCAAAACTCCCTTTGGATAAAAAACTCCCCCTGAGTTGAGCAAATTTTTCTCCCCCTTTATGTCACAAATCTCTCCCCCTTTAGAAATAATGCCTTCTTGCAGCAGAGAACATAGCAAAATCTCTCCCCCTTTGGCAATGCAAGCATCAAGGAGCATTCAAAAGATGCAAAGCTGCGAAATGAATAGAATTGCAAAGACATATAATGCAAAAATATGCCAAAATTAACACAAATGAACATGTGCTCAGCTCAATTTAACAATCTGTGAAACAAGATGATGGCATGTGATTTCGTCTTTTTTGAAGTAAAAGCAGCACCACTTAATCAAAGCAGCTAGACATGTGAAGGCAAGGACTGCGCAAAGCTAACAAATTCTACCCTAGACAGACAAGTCTTGTTCAAAAGGAGCTGTCAAAGCAAACTTGATGATCAATTAATTTTTGTTGTTCTTTTTCTTAATGCCAGGGGTTATTTGTTTGTCCACCTTATACTTTCCAATCAGGCCAAGCCTAGGCATGAAAGCCATCTGAAGCTTAAGGCGGTGATTTTGGCATACACTACACTATTCCAGTTCAGACCAAAGTGCAATGGTAAGCAGTCTAGAATAGAGTAGTGCGACAAACAAACCCTCCTCGATCTTTTCATTTAAACCAGGCAAATCATGGATTTTGACTTTGATTTAGATGAATAAGTTATTTTGATGAATATCCATGAATAAAGAACACAATTTTTTAAGTTGCAAATTTTAGCATCCAAGGAACAGTGTCTTGCTGTCAAGTAGATAAAAGATAGCTAAAAGCAGTCCTGCCTAAACAAGCTAGATACACGATTTAGCAGTGAGCAAGTTTTGATTTTAGAAAATAAAACATCATGCACAATCAATGTTCCAGACATATTTCATAGAGCTGAGCTGTCATGATTTCTTTGAATTAAAAGCAGGCATATAATAGCAAAAGATGTAAATGCAATTCCACACATAATGAGCATATGCAAGACAATTAAAATCAGCTCCCCCTCACAAAATGCCGTAAGGATGACAAACACCAAGTTCCCCACGCAAGTAAGCAAACCGAGAAGCATCGAGGGGTTTTGTAAAAATATCGGCAAGCTGGTGTTGGGTATCAACATATTGAAGTTCAATATCACCCTTCTCATTGTGATCTCTGAGAAAATGATACCGTACATCAATGTGTTTGGTTCTGGAGTGCTGAACCGGGTTGTTTGCAATACAAATGGCACTAGTGTTATCACAGAAAAGTGGAACACTCTTATAATCTAACCCGAAATCCCGCAAAGTGGAAACCATCCACAAAATCTGAGAGCAACAGCTAGCTGCAGCAACATATTCGGCCTCGGCCGTCGATTGTGCAACACTAGACTGTTTGCGGGAAGACCAGCAAACCAGAGACGTACCCAGAAAATGACAAGTACCAGAGGTACTCTTCCTATCAATTCTACACCCAGCAAAATCCGCATCTGAATAACCTCTAAGACATAAAGATGAAGATGATGTATACCATATGCCAAATTCAAGGGTGTGTTTGAGATACCTTAGGATGCGCTTTACCGCTTGGCGGTGCGAAGCTCGTGGCGAAGCCTGAAAACGAGCGCACAGACACACAGCGAAGTGTATGTCCGGCCTCGTGGCAGTCAAGTAGAGGAGGGAGCCGATCATGCTCCGGAACTCCTTCTGATCTACGGCTTCTCCATCTTCGTCAGGGTCCAATGCTACAGATGTAGCCATTGGAGTGGCGAGGGGCTTCGCATCGGACATGTCGAACTTCTTGAGCAGGTCCTTGGTGTACTTTGTCTGGTGGACAAAAGTACCTTGTTTGCTTTGCTTGATTTGCAAACCAAGGAAAAAGGTGAGTTCACCCATCATTGACATTTCAAACTCCCTGCTCATGGTATCTGCAAACTCGGCAACCAAAGCATGAGAAGAGCCACCAAAGATGATATCATCCACATAAATCTGTACTAGAAGGAAATCTTTGCCATGCTTGAGAGTAAACAAAGTTTTATCAATAGAGCCCATCAAATACCCTCGCTCAAGCAGAAAAGACTTAAGTCTATCATACCAAGCCCGAGGGGCCTGCTTGAGTCCATAAAGAGCCTTATGAAGTTTAAGGACTTTATGTGGGTACTTGGGGTTTTCAAAACCAGGGGGTTGTTTTACATAAACATCTTCACCTATGAAGCCATTAAGAAAAGCACTTTTGACATCCATTTGATAGAGTTTGAATCCCCGGGATGTCGCAAAGGCAAGCAAAATCCTAATGGCCTCAAGGCGAGCAACAGGTGCAAAAGTTTCAGTAAAATCAATCCCTTCTAGTTGAGAAAAGCCCTGAGCTACAAGCCTAGCCTTGTTTCTAACAATTGTCCCATCCTCCCCTTGTTTATTTTTGAAAATCCATTTTGTTCCTATGAAATGAACATTAGGTGGAGGATCAACTAAAGTCCAGACTTGGTTTCTTTCAAAATTCTCAAGCTCTTCATGCATGGCATTGATCCAACTAGAATCAGAAAGTGCATGACTAACATCTAAGGGCTCGAAAGAAGCAACAAAAGCAGCATTAGTGAAATGGGCATGAGAACGAGTTACCCTTTGATCAAGCTCACCAATGATCTGCTCGGGAGGGTGCATCCTTTGGACATGATGTGGAGCCTCGCGGCGGGATGCAGTCTCCCCCTCAACTTGTGCGTTGGAGTGGTCCCAGATGACCGATGTTGAGGTAGTCGCTTCGGGACCTCGTGCCGAAGTAGTAGAAGCGGGGTCAGCTTCGGGGGTTGATGTCGAGGGTAGTAGGGGATCATCCTCGAATTCTCCGGGATCTTCTTCTTCGAATAAGGTCTGTTCCATGTCGTGTTCATTTGCCTGTTCAAGAGCAGAACTAACAGAGGGGGTTGATTCATCAAAAGTCACATCACATGACTCGATGACAGTGTTAGTCTCTAAATTATAAACACGATAAGAATGACCATGAGTAGTATAACCCAAAAAGATCCCATCAGAAGAGCGCGACTCAAATTTATCCAAGTTACCACGTTTTAGGATAAAGCAGCGACACCCAAAAACTCGAAGATGAGTAACCTTGGGCTGTCTCCCAAAACGCAGCTCATAAGATGTCAAATTTAAAATTGAGCGCAAGAAAATTCGGTTTGAGATGTAGCAAGCAGTGTTCATGGCCTCAGCCCAGAATTTTCTAGGAGTCCTATGCTCATCAAGCATCGTCCTAGCCATCTCAACCAAAGTGCGGTTTTTCCTCTCAACAACACCGTTCTGTTGAGGAACCCGCGGAGCAGAGAATTGATGTTCTATGCCATGCTCCATGCAAAAGTCAACAAAGAGACTATTTTTGAACTCGGTGCCATTATCGCTTCGAATGAATTTTAATGCACCTGGGAGTTCAGTAAAAAGTCTCAAAGCCAAGCTCCGAAAGTGTGAAAACACTTCATCCTTGCTGGCAAGAAAGAAGACCCAAGAGTAGCGAGAGAAATCGTCGACAATAACAAGTACATACCACTTCCCGCCTAAAGAACTAACCCGAGAAGGACCTACAGTGTCCATATGGAGAAGTTCTCCGGGCTGTTCAGTCATCACAGTGGTGACTGGCGAATGCGAAGCGGCAATCATTTTTCCATGTCGACATGGAGCGCAAACTAAATTCTTCTCAAACTTGAGCTTGGGCAATCCTCGGATCAAACCTAGGGCGCTCAGACGAGCGAGCAACTCAAAGCTCATATGCCCTAGTCTCCTATGCCACTTCCAAAGCTCAGAAGTCGAATGTGCAACAAGACAATGAGAAGAACCAGATGACTCTGAAAAATCAGCTCCAAAAACTCTCCCAACCCTAAAGATCTTACACACAACAACGCCATCAGAATTGAGTACTTGCGAAGTATCGCGATGAAATCGCACTTCGAAGCCCTCATCAAGCAACTGAGATACAGACAACAAATTGTATCCCAGGTTCTCAACCAAAGCAACATCTTTGAGAGTGAAGTTCGAATTAATTCTTACCACACCTTTACCTTTCACTCTACTCCTTCGATTGTTTCCGAAGGTGATATGTTCCCTTTGCTTGGTTGTGGTGAGGCTGGAGAACCAATTTGCATCTCCGGTCATGTGGCGCGAACAACCGGAGTCCATGATCCACGTGCCCTCCAAGCCTCGACCTGTCGCCTACACATGATAAGAACGCCTCGATCGCTCAGTGCTGGGGTGAGTAAAATAATGACGAGGCATCCAGCACTGAGTGACACGAGTAGTAGGCACAGTAAAAGTAGACGGTCTACGCACATAAAAATCAGAATGATGCAAAGTGCGAGGTCTACCTACATGCAAAGAACGCAAAGCACGTCGAGGTCTCCTACTCTGATGAGGTACAAAGCTACTCGCTCGAGGTCTACCACCATATGGAACATGGTGAACACCTCGAGGAGCAAAACCTCTCCGAGAAGCACGGGGAGCCTCGAAAACAGGACGAGAGTAATACTCAGACTCATGCATACCTAAGGATGGGTAATGCATGTCCTGATAACTCATCGCCTGTGCACGTCGCTCATCCTTGAAGCGACGGAAACAGAAACCAATCAAATGACCCGCCCGCTGACAGTAAGAACAGTGAAACACTCTCCTGGGGGCACTCTCATGGGTCATAGGAGCAACTCTCACAGGCTCCTTGGGTTTCTTCTGAGTGGCTTTCTTGGGAGGATTTTTCTTGATAGGAGGTGTGGTTTTCTTTGGTGGATGGGTAGGCTTTCTGGCTGATGGGGTGTCCAACAGAGCTCTCTCTTTCTCTAGGGTGGTGGGAGAGGTGAAAACAGTCTTGGTCTTACTGTCTGAAGCTATCCTCTCAAAACCCAAACCTAGAGCTACCCCGGCTCTGTCAGCACATAACTTGGTCTTGGCCAAGAGCAAATCCATCCTACCCTTCCCTTCAGTGCATTTATTCACCACAGAAAGAAGGTATTCATTTTCGGACATGAGGTTTTCAGCTCGCTCTCTGACAGTGCCTAGCTGGTCCTTAAGGGTGATGCAAGTGTCACAAACAGGTTGCACATCCTTAGAACTACCGGCCCTCTCCAATCTAGCCTCCAAGTCATGAACATGCTTATCACGTAAAGTAATGCTATCGCGTAATAAAGAGCAGTTCATGCAATCAATAATATCATGAGGTCTAGAATCCACCTCCAAAAGCTGCTTCTGTGCAGTCTCAAGCTCAGAAAGAATTTGAGCATGAACAGAACGCAACTGAGCAAGCTCACTCATGACAACAGAACATGATTCACATTCAGCATCATCAAACTTAGACTTAAGCATGGCATATTCAGTAGAAATATTTTCTAGCCTAAGTCTAAGGTCTTTTCTTTCTCTAGCGGCTTGCACAAGTAATCTATCCTGACCTAGCACAACTTCATTCAGCTCATCTAATTTAATTAGAAGCTGGTCAGATGATAGGTTTACCTCAGATGAGTCAAGCTCATCGCCGCTGTGATCGCTGTCGGCCATGAAGCAAAGGCCGGTGAAGTCACGTCCCTTCTTGTCCTTTTTGTCCTCCTTCCTTGGGGACTCCTCCTCCTCAGAGCTCGACTCCTCAGTTGAGGATGTGTCGATGTCGCTGAGAGCAGCAACAAAAGCTCTGGAAGCGGCCTTGGCTACTTTCTTAGCCAACTTGCCGCGCTTGCCCTTCACAAAGGGCTTCCTCTCCTTTTTGTGGAATTTGGGGCGGTCACTCTCATCTCTCTTCTTGACCTTGGGGCAATTGGCCTTAATGTGAGAGGTGTCGCCACATTCATAACAGCCACTAAAACCACTTCTCCTCTGATCCCGTCTCTCATGATGAAAGCGGGTGAATCTCCGGGCAATGAGAGCAAGCTCATCATCTGCTAGAGTATCCACCTGCTCCTTTGTGACGGAGACCAGGGAGGACAGAGCAAAACCATCTGCAAGAACACAAGTGCCTGATGTGCTTGGTTCTGCAGTGGTGCCACGGCTAGTGCTAGAAACCAATGCCAATGGCTGTGGCAAAGAGCTTCTGTGCACAGCAAGAGATGCCTTGGCAATCTCTGTGGACTTCAGCTTGCTAAAGAGTTCGTCACAGGTCAATGTGTCATAGCCTGTGGACTCCTCAATGCTGGATATCTTTACTTCCCATATGCTACGGTCAAGAGCATAGAGAAGCTTGATAGCCCTATCATGATCACTGTAAGCAAGCGTCCCGTTGGATCGCAAGTTACTCACTATAGCATCAAAGCGCGAAAACATGGCATCTATAGATTCACCAGGTGCCTGCACAAACAGCTGATACTGTTGGTTGTAGGTGCTTTGGCGCCTGGCCTTAATCTGAGTAGAGCCCTCATGATAAATAGTGAGCGTTGTCCAAATTTCCCTAGCAGTCCTAAGGTGCTGCACCCTATCAAACTCACTCCGACTCAGACCAATAAACAGTATGTTCCTTGCCTTCGAATTGGCAATGTACTGATCTTTTTCGGTTTGAGTGGTGCGGGTATCAGGGATGGAGTATTGTGAGTCCACAATCTCCCAAATTGCATTTCCTTGGCTTAACAAGTAAGCCTCCATGCGCACCTTCCAGTATGCAAAATCTGTCCCATCGAACAGAGGAATTTTACTGCCTCTATCCATGTCGCCAACAGATCACAAAACCGGTTAAGGTCAACTGGTGATCTTAACCTGCTCTGATACCAATTGTTGGACCGGAAACGGCGACCAGAGGGGGGGTGAATGGGAGCTTTTAAAATTTCTGGCTAAAAAACTTAGCCTTCGGCTCAGTTCTGTCTTCTGCGGAACAGGCTTCGAACACCACCTTCGAAGGTCTGGTTCGGAGGTACTTTGACACCTTCGAACACAGGCTTCGGAGTGGCAAAAGTTCGAAGCCAAGAAGACTTCGCTCCACTAACAACCCTCGAAAAACTACTCTGCTAAGTCAGTGCAGGCTCCGCACACAAGGTGCTTCGAGCAGGCTTCGCACTTCACCCTTCGCAAGAGTGGACAGCCCTCTGAGGACTTCGACCAAGTACTTGGCGACAGCAACGGGTGCTGGGCTTCGTACCCGAAGGTCTACACGCACACGCAAAAGGACTACGCTAAGGGCTTCGACACAAGAAATTAAACGGGCCTTGATCAGGGCTTCGCTAGTAAGCTGCGAGGTCTTGCCTCGTGTTACACAGAGCGACAACACACTGACAAAACACACTTCGCACGAAAAACAACCTTCGCCTCAACAGGCTTCGGTGCACTAAACTAGCGAAGTATGTAGAACGAGCTCAAGCAAAAAGCACAAAACAAACAGGGCTTCGCCGCTTGAACAAGGAACACTGAAAATGAACTCAGGATGTATTCAATCGAAGTGTGGCTACAGGAGCTCAACAGTAAATGCTCAAAGTGTTGAATGTTACCTACCGAGCCCCCATATTTATAGCCCACGGCTTCATCCTAAGGAAGTGACTATTTTACCCCTAGGGTTTACAACAGATTTGTCTCTACAGAACTAAGGGGTACAAAAGGTAGTCCACCTTTATTTTGGAGGCTTCTCTGTCAGCTGCAGAGGGGACAGTGTCAGCCTTTTTCAGAACAGACAGTGTCAGCCTTTACAGTGTTGACTTCTGGAACCTCCCTTCGCACTGGAGGGTGCGGTAGCTTCGGCGAGAAGCCTGCAGCCTGTTGGCCTTCGCTCCGCCGAAGAAGTCCTTCGATACAGTGACGGTTTTAAGCCGAAGCCGTCAAAGCCCTTGGGCCTTCGCACCACCACCTCCGGAGTGGATCACCACGGCTTCGCAGCTACTCCGAGCTCGAACACCGTCCGTCCGTGTACCGAAGCCATGCATGGCCGAAGCACCTCAAGTCAACCTCACTCCGAAGCCCACCTTCGGAGTACCACCCTTCGAAGTCCCTCCTTCGTCCAAGGCCTCCGCATGAAGCATTCCATGAGCACTTCGTCGCAGTGTCTCACTCCGAGCACACTCCTCGACGATCCTCACCCGGACCATGCCTTCGATGCACCTCGACTTCTGAGACCTTCGTCGGGCACCTTCGAGTGTCTCCCTCCGGAGCACACTTCGAACTCCTTGCCTCCGCAGAGGACTTGATCCACCAACTCCGAAGTCACTCCATCCGGAGTACCTTCGAAGTGCCTCACCTCCGAGGACTTTGTCTCGGAGTACCTTCAGCCGGAGCCACGCTCCGCACTCTCTGCCTTCACCTGGCACGCCTCGACCTGAGGACCGACCCGGACCACCTTCGCAGCCACCGTGACGAAGCTCCCTGCTCCCTTGGCATCAAACCACCCGCTTGACCCAAGTTCACCTGGCTCGAACCCTGTCCGTCGCCTCCGAAGTCCCTGCGCACCACTGACAAGCAAACAAGTGTATCCAGTACTCCGGAGACCTCTCCGGGTTAGCAACCTCCGGCACACACTCCGGTGTACCGCCCAAAGTACTGAAGCCATCGGTACGAACCCAGTCATCGCGTACTGTCGGACCCCTCCGACAGGTACACTCCGCTGCACAGCTGCAGCAAGCAAACACACACCGAACACACTTCGGTGACACTACCTCCGAACACCCTTCGGAGGTACCACCTCCGAAGCCCCTCCGGAGGTACCCTTCGAACAGAGGGTAAAATCCAGTCAATCACTCATCACAAAACACCGAAACCAACCCTTGGTTTCTCAGCCTTGAATGCAGCTGATGCTGGGCATCACGAGATCGCCTGCCCCCAGTATAATCTTGCAGAGGAAGGCTCCCTCACCCTTCCAATGGCCACGGTGGAGGACGATGCCGCTGCTCTACTACTGATAGCGTTCCACCATCGGTCGTCCCTGCCGAGTCTACTGACGTAAGTTTTTCTCGCATTTGCATTTGTTACATGGTTAGTTGCTACTTAACTCCACTTTTTTCAGTCTTTTGCTTAGCAATTTCCCTTTGATGTCTGACCATTTATGGAAGGATATGTTGGTGTCCCCTCATCGGCGTCGACTCAGCTGCCTTCGGCCGTGAAAGAGGTGTTGTCAGACCTTCTACACCACCTGGATTTTCAGTGGAGGTCTTGGTTAATGATTCGTGGCCAATACGAGGGCGCTTCAATGATGTCTTGGACCACCTTCCACTGTAGCTGGCTGATTCTCTTATGCCAGCCGTGTATTTGGAGTTTCATCGCCCATCCACGCCGCGAGCCACCAAGAGAATAGCCGACCAAGCTAGCCGAGCATCGCCCTTGGAGGCAGTGGAGGCTCGTAAGGAGGTGGTTGTGGATGAGAGGACCCTCTTAGAGTGCGTTGAGGTTGAGTATTCAACCGCATCCCAGTAGCTTGATCCGCTACGAGTGAGGGAAGTTGACCTGGTCACGGAGCTGGAGCAGACCCGGGTGAAGATTGTCGAACAAGAGGGTGTCATCACCTCTTTGCTGACCCGAGTCAACGCCTAGCAACGCCGGTTTGTTGATTTCATCCGCCACGTAGAGCGTTGCCACCGCACCCTTCAAGATGTTCCTGACTCGACACCGAAGACCAGGCCCTTATCCACAATGTCAATCTTATACGGCTGCAGGCGATCGAGGCCATCCATCGAGTACTATGAGCTTCATGTAGAATCGGCGGTGTTGTAATGAACCATTTATCCTTTTGCAATGCACTGCCTTTGATTCCTTCGACTTGCATATTGAGTTTATGGGTTGTATTTTTGACCTATGGGCGATGCCTCTGCATCGTCCATCTAAAGGCGATGCCACAAGCATCGGCTGTCTATGCTTCATCTGAACGCTCGAAAAGATGTTTCCTTAGATAATCGTTCGGCCTTTCCCCAGACCCTCCAGTGTAGTAGTCTTTAGGATGCTCTTATCTCATCGGGAAGTCTGGTCACTTATGAAGGTTGGCCTCGGCCTACTTATCCGATGTCCGTATTGTTGTGATCCATCGGCTATAGCAAGATTTGGCCAAGTTCCCCCTTCGCTTTCTCTATGTGGTCTTTATAGCATGAGTTTGGGCGGCTCCTCGTCAATCGGGTTGATACCATGACCCGATACATTCTCATCCTTGTGATCGTCCTTATCTTTCAGTCGCCATTCACTCTTGATTTTGCGTGGCCAATCAACTCCCTCGTCATGCATCTGTGTTTTGGTCTAAGGACAATGCCTTTGCATCGGCCATCTCAAGGCGATGCCATCAGCATCAGCTGTTTGGGCTTTGTCTGAACGGTCGATAAATTTCCTCAATGTATCTGTTCGGCCTTTTCCCTTGTCCTCTAAAGTAATCTTTGGTTCGCTCCTCTTCTGTTGGGGGCCTTTTGCTCATTTAGCATCATCTTTTATAGGACAATCTTAGGTAGTTATTCGGTGATCGACTTGATGCTGGCATCTGATACTGTTAGAAAATTGCCATCCCAAGCCTCTCCTGATAAGCATACGACTCCTTCTGCTTCCCATACCGACAAATTGGCTATAGCTATGTTAATCGATTTATCGATGGGAACTATCTCCACCTAATCGCTGACCCACTGCATGAGGTTCTGATGCATCGTCGAGGGGACACAACAGTTTGCATGTATCCAATCGTGTCCTAACAACAAGATGTAGGATCATTTTCCCTCTATCACGAAGAATGTAGTCGTCATCATCTTGCTTCCAACTATCTGCTCAGTGTTTAGCACTCCCATTGTGTCTAATGAGTTGTCGCTGAAATCCCTTAATACCATGTTAGTCCTAATAAGGTCTTCTGGCATCTTTCCAATCTTGCGAAAGGTGACATAAGGCATCGAATTGACAGTCGCCCCTTCTTCTATCATCATCTTAGACATCGGCTTTCCGTTAAACAACCACTTGACGTAGATAGGTCTTATGTGCCGATGATAAAGATCTTTTGGCTTATCAAAGATTGGTGGTTGAGGAGCCAACACCAACTAATCCATTGTATCGGCGTGATCTGTGTCGACTTCACAGGCCGCCCGATACTCTGCATGAAGGAAGAAAACCATGTTTACCACCACACCCTTCTTTTTGTCGTCCTGATCGGCCTTGTCCTTCGGTCGCCATTCACTCGTGATTCTACATGGTGGATCAGTCTCTTCTTTGCATGCCTATGTCTTCCCTTCTCTTTACCGCAGACGTAGCACCCTTCTCTTCTGGCTCCTCATAAAGATCCCAGGAGGACACCACTTCAGCTTCTCTGGTATGTTTTTGTCATCGTCAGCCATCTAGCCGATTCCTTCGAGATTAACGGGATTGAGTCTTTCTAGAGCCGATACCCTTGGAAACTACAACCTTTGGTGCATGGTCTCCCGATCACATGGCCTAATCTTGTTGTTGCATGGCCGATGAATGTCTTGCGTCCAGCCTTGAGCATCGCATTCCGTGCAGTCGTCTATGGACGGTAGGTGCAGCCCATCGTTCCATCAATGCTTGAAGAACTCACAGTTCAAATGGGGGATGAAAATTGATTAACCACGGAGGTCTTCGCTATTCTCCCTTTCTTCCAACCTCCTCTAGTACTTCCTGATGAGGCCTGATGAGGTGATGTTTTTGCTGATTCGTCTTCCTCCCCTCGCGCGCCGGTCATCAACGTAATGTGTGTGCACCATGTTGACTGGGAACAGTGACCATTGATGTTCATTGGCTTCTTTCCTTCGTCAAACTTGATTCGGCCCAGCTCCATGGCTGATTGGATTTATTGCCTCAACACTTTGCACTCATTAGTATGGTGTGATGGGGAGTTGTTCCACTTGCAGTACTTTCTTTTCTTTAGCTCATCGGCAAGCGATATTATATGGCTAGGTGACAGGTGAATCTGTTTCTCTTTAAGCAATAGGTCAAATATTTTGTCGGCCTTGTTGATGTCGAAGTCGTATTTTTCTTCCTTTTCGGCCGACTTCACCCACGGGCAAGCAACCTACTTCTTGTTCTTGGACCACTCGGCCATACTGACCTCTACTTCTGAGTCACTGCTCTCGTTGTAGTCCAAGTGGTATACTGGGGCATATGCCACTTTCTTCTGATACTTATCCCTCTTAGCATCTTGGAACCAGCTCTCATGTGTCGATACCCTTTGTAGCAGTTGCGAGAGGCTCTTGAACTCATGTGATGAAAACCTCTCCCTAATTAGCTTCAAGAGTCCTTGGAAGGTCAACTCCGCCAACTGACTATCGCTGAGGCTTAAACTGTAGCATATGCTCCGTACATCCCGGAACCTTTGGACAAAATTTTGTACCGACTCGTCCATTCTTAGCTTGACGGTAGTCAAGTAAGTAAGCTTCATATCTTGGATGTCGGTGAAGAAATATTTGTGAAACTTCTTCTCTAAGTCAGCCCATCCTCGGATGGAGTCCACCTGCAGTGAAGAGAACCACATGAAAGACGATCCCAATAGGGACAACGGGAAGAATAAGACCCTCAGCGCCTCATCGGTGATGCCTCTCCGCATTGGGCAAGGAAATAGCTTATATGCTCGATCACGGAGATCGAGTCTTGTCCCCAAAACTTGGTGAAATCGGGTACCTTGTATCATCCTTGCAGTAGTCGATCGAACCATTCCGGGTATGGCCATCGATACATGTACGTCTATTCTTTGAGCTTCAGCCCAAATTGATCTCTAATGACTTCCATGATCTGATTTACTGTGTTGTCATTTTGTTGCTCCAGCGTTGGAAATTGGTCAGGCCTTGGGGCATGTTGATACTGTTCTTGCCGGACAACATTGTTCCTGTACTGCCCTTCATCACTATAGGGTTGTGCCCCGTACTATGCCGTTTGATGATACCCAGGAGGGATTCCATCAAGTGCCCCCTTGGCAGCACAAGGTCCAGAAGTGTATTCCTTGCGATAACGTATGTCACTAGTAGCACCCCCGATCTAGGTAGTCTTGGGTCGAATGATGGGAATAGTGCTGGCGCATTCCTCTCGATGCCATATGGTGCGCTCTGCAGCGGGCCCTATACAGGGCTTGCTAGATGAGCCGTTTTGTTGGCTTCATGACCGGGCGAGGTTCCCAGCTGCTATAGCCTCATCGACCCTTTTTGCTATGGTGCTAGACAAGTGTGTAATAGTTTTGTTGGATCGTCGGGGAGGTATGCCATGCCTTTCAGCGGTCCAGAGACCACAGTGCCCTCAACAACTTTCTTGATCAGCCCGTGAAGAGTATTGACCAATGCCCCGGAATGGTTGGCCAGCGAGTGGCAAATTGCCTGGTCAACCATTTCTTGGAGATTGGCTTGAGGATTCTCCGCTGGCTAGCCATCTTCTATGGCCAATCTAGTCTTGACAACAGACTCTTCTGTACGGGACCCATTCGATTCATGCCCTAAGCTTGCATGCATGATTTCTGGAAGTCCTCCACATGTCGTTGCACTTCTATTCTTTGTTTGTTAGTCGGGGTTTCCATGGTGATCGGGATGATGTTGTCGTCGTTGATCCCGCTCGCCATGGTTGGGATTTCATAGATGGTCCCACTAGGCGTGCCCAAAAGTGTGTTGGTGCATTTTTATGTCGCACTTTGACACACACGTGGCTTGGAAGATCTACTTCACTCTAGTGCAGGTCCTACGTTCTTAGAAAAAGGGTTCAAGGCGTGCCAATCAGTTTATGTAACTGATAAGGGAACAGAAAACATGGCATTAGTAGCATGGCCTACCGACTATTGAGTCGATGACCGCAACGAGGATGGGATCTTCATGGAATATCATGTCGATCATCCATAAGGCCGATGACCTGAGATGAAGCAATCGGGCGAGCGTGCCATCGGCCAATAAGATGAGCATTTAACCACATAGGTCGATGAGTGCTTTTCCAATGACTTATAAGATGTAGCATGGAATTAAAGATAACTTGTCAACTTGTACTCTGACAGAAATAAATAAAATGTGCCAGATATATGTATATATCATGAAAATCATCACAATAATTAGATTGGACCTAACCAAGACAATAGCTAGTAATAGTGATTTTAATAATATATCGAAGTTTCGGGCATGCTTTATTTGGATGAACGGTATACAACATGAAAGAGATAAAATAGCAAGAGATGTCGGACTTAACCGATGAAGCCTCAAACTATCACACCTAGAACACATCAATCTAAGAGCTCAAACTGAACTGATGCAGCTTTAGACCTAGCTATTACACCGAGAACAACCAACCGGTGACCATATTGTTTCAGCGTTCACCTCAAGAGATCAATCTCATGCAGTCGTGAGGATAATGATCTAATTGGTAGGGACATCAGGGATGGAGGGATTCACCTCTTCATCGGAGATCGAAGCGATGTAGCCTAGCTCCGAGTGCAGAACCCCATCGGATAATCCTTGGAAGCCAAGGGTGGCGATGCGCCGAGTAGTTGATTGACAGAGATGTGTTTTTTCTAAGCTAAATAGGGATACATATTTATAGTCCAGAGACTTGCCGTCCAAGCACTCTATCTTAACCGATTCCGGATAACCTTCATCTTCTTCTCCGCTCCTTATCTCTATCGGCTCTTCTGCGTTCGATTATCTTGTAACATCTTGGATGGGCTTCCTTGACTTTTCTTTGACCCGATCCTTTTTTACTTCTATTGACCATGTGGCATCTTTAGTGGGCCTGGGCTTCACAAAATCTTGGCGTCAATAGTTGGACTATGAAACAGCTATCGCATGTGCCTTTACCGCCTTTTTGATTCATATCAAAGGTAAAACTAAGTGAGGCCGAGCACCCATTTTCCAAAACGTCCCTTTAGGATTAGAGCCGATGGCATGTACTTGACGTTAGCCTTGCATACGATGGTACACTCCACCGATAGCAGATAATGCCTCAATTTGGTGCATGAGAAATACAAACATAAATAGAGCGTGTCTACTGCGTGGTATTGGGTTTCAGCATCCAACAACTTCTTGCTAAGGTAGAAGATCACCCTTTCCTTTTTATCGACCTCTTCACCAAGATCGATTCGATGGCTTTATCAATGGCTGATAGGTATAACCTGAATGTAATTCCTTTTTGTGGCGGCATTAGTACTGAAGGTGAGCTCAAATATTCCTTAATCTTGTCAAATGATTTTTGTTTATTCTCCCCCATACAAATTCCTGATGAGGCTTCAGTTTCAGTAGTGGAGTGAATGGCTCTAACCTCCTTGACACGTCTGTTATGAATCCTCCTAGAAAGTTTATCTTCCCGATGAGTGACTGCAGTTTGGTCTTATCGGTAGGGGGTTGAGTATTCCTTATCGCCTCGAAGCTACGTTGGCTTATCTCGATTCCTCTTTCGTGCATGATAAAGCCCAAAAACTTGTCCGCCGATACTCCAAAAGTGCACTTCTCCGGGTTCATATTCAATCTATATTTCCTGGCCCTCTCCAGAACTTGACGTAAATCAGCCATGTGGTCTTGAGTACTGCTTGATTTTACAACGATGTCATCTATATATATTTCCACTAATAGGTCGATCAAGTCATGGACGATGTAGTTCATGGCTCTTTAGTAAGTCACTCCAACATTTTTCAAGCCAAAGGTCATCACCATCCACTCGTAGAGTCCGATGGCACCTAGGCACTAGAAGGTTGTCTTGTGGATGTCTTCGTCGGCCATAAAAATCTGGTTATACCCTGCATTCCCGTCCATGAAGCTGATTATCTTATGACCCGATGTGACGTCTACTAATAGGTCTATAATTAGCATCGGGTATTTGTCTTTAGGGTATGCTTTGTTCAGATTTCTGAAGTCGGCGCATATCCTAAGATTCCCACTCTTCTTCCATATGGGTACGATGTTCCACACCCACTCTTCATATCAGCACGGTCTTATGAACCATGCATCATACAATCTAGTTACCTCGGCTTTGATGTGTGGATGTATCTCTTCCTTGAATCACTGAGGTTGTTACTTAAAGGGCCAATATCCCTATTTTATCGGGAGCCTGATGTCTACCTCCTATAGTTCATCGGTTGCGGTGAAGCCTTGACCGAGTTTACCTTCCATCTCATCGATGGTACCTTTAAAGTGTGAGTCTAGGTTGTTCATTGCTCAACACTTCGAGAAAATCATTGTCCCATGCCCTGCCTGATAGGCAGTCAACTCCTTCCATCTCCCACACTGACAAATCGACTACTACTACATTGATCGATTTGTCTGTGGGGATAATCTATACTTGGTCACTGACCCACTATGCTAGGCTCTGATGCATTGTGGATAGGACATAATAATTGGCATGGATTCATTCATGTCCCAGCAGCAAGCTATAGGATCCTTTTCCTTCAATGACGGAAAACGTGGTCGGCGTTGTCTTGCTACCAACCGTCAACTCCGCGTTTAGTACCACCATCATCTTTGATGAGTTACTACTGAAGTCTTTTAGTATCATGTTGGTCTTGATCAGATCCTCTGGCCCTTTTCCCAACTTCCGGAAGGTAGCATACGTCATTACGTTGATGGCCGCCCCTCCATATATCATCATCTTGGATATCGGCTTCCCGTTGACTAGTCCCTTAATGTAGAGGGGCCTCAGGTGCTGATGCCCGGGGTCTTCTGGCTTGTCAAAAACCATTGGCTATGGTGTCAGCACCAGCTACATCATTGCCTCGGCCTGCACGTCATCGCTATTGGGGGCAGCCCAATATTCTGAAGGGAGGAAAAATACCATGTTTACCCCATGTCTTTCGTGTCATCCTGATCGGCTTTATCTTTAATCCGCCATTTGCTCTTAATTTTCTCGGGCTGGTCAATCTCGTAATCATGATTTGATCCCTTCAGGTCCTTTTGCTGCAGACGTTGCACCCTTCTCTTCTAGTTTTTTCGTAAAAATTCTATTTGGGCACCAGTGTAGATTACTTACTATTGCTTTGCCATCGGTCGATCGGTCATCCTTCTCGGTATTAACAGGACCGAGCCTTTCGTACACCAATGGCTTTCACGGTGATAGCATTCAATGGATGCTTGACTTTTCCTGATCATGTGATCTTCCCCTATTGCTATGGGTCCTCCGAACGCTTCCCTACTCTCCTACGCTGTCACTGCATTCAGGGTAGGTATCCATCGATGGCAGGCACATCCCTTCATTCCAACAGAACCTAAAGAATTCACAGTTCTAGTGGGGGTTAAACCAGGGGTGGTTTTGGTCATATCCATGATCTGCTTCTTCCCTAGTTCTTCTTTTACATTTATTGACTAGGCTCGATGAAGTGACCCAATCCTTGTCGTTACGTCTGTCTCTTTCTGCATGCCAGTCATCAGGATGGCGTGCGTGTACCATGTTGACCGGGAAAGGATGTCCGTCAATGTTCATCGGCCTTTTTCCATCGACAAACTTAATTTGGCCTTGCTCTACAACCAACTGGATTCGCTGCATAAATACTTTGCACTTGTTGGTACGGTGCGACGGAGAGTTGTGCCACTTGTAGTATTTTTTTCTTCTTCAGCTCATCAACAGATGGTATCACATGGTTAGGCGGCAGCTGGATCTATTTCTCCTTGAGTAGCAGGTCAAATATCCTATCGGCTTTATTGATCTCGAAATTGTATTTTTCCTCTTCTTTGGATGCCTTCACCCAGGGACATGCGACCGGCTTCTTGTTCATGGACCATTCGGCTAACCCAACTTCTGCATCAAACTCACTATCTTCATCGGAATCCGAAGGGTATACCTAGGCGTATGCGATCTTCTTTTGATACTTCTCCCTCCTTGCTTCTTGGAAGCAACTATCATGTGTTGATACACTTTGTACTAGGTGTGAGAGGCTCTCGAACTCCTGTGATGAGAATCTCTCTTTCATCGGGTTCAGGAGTCCTTGGAACGCTAGCTCCGCTAGTTGAGTATCATTGAGGCTCAAACTGTAGCATCGGCTACGCACGTCCCGGAACCTCTAAACGTAATCCTGTACCGATTCGTCCATCTTCTATCACACTATCATCAAATCGGTGAGCATCATGTTATGCATGACGGCGAAGAAATATTTGTGGAACTTCTCCAAATCTTCCCAACCTCAGACGGAATTCGTTGGCAGTGACGAGAACCATGCAAAACCTGATCCCAATAGTGAGAGTGGGAAAAACCAAACCTTTAGTGCTTCATCGGTTGATGCATCTCCACACTAGGCAAGGAAGCGACTGATGTGCTTCATCGTGGAGAACGAATCTTGCCTTGAAAATTTGGTGAAGTTAGGAACTTTGTATCGGCTCGGCAATGGCACCTTGTCAAACCACTTCGTATAGGGCCGCTGATACATGTAGTCCAATCCTTGGGTTTAAGTCGAAACTAATCCTGAATGACTTCAGTGACCCTATTCACCCAATATTCCTCTTGTTGGCCTGACACGGAGTACCGTTCAGATGCTAGGGCCTACGGGTATTGGTCTAACTGAGCAACACTGTACTTATATTGCTCTTCATTGACTTATGGTTGCGTCCCACAATATGTGGTTTGGTGGTACCCTGGAGAGATACCATTGGGTGCCCCCCTTGGCTGCACGAGGTCGGGCAACATGTTCCTTGCGACACCATACATGGCTCGGAGTGCTTCTTTCCCAACTGGTCTCTATAGAGTGACCATGGGCTAAGGCACTGGTATGCCCCTCTTGAGGCCATACGTGTCATGTGGCGGGTCCTATCTCTCTACCTCCTAAAGTGTAGGAGTCAGTGATTGGACCGTCGTGCTTATTTTGGGACCAAACGAAATGTTTGGTGGTTCCTACCTCATTGGCCCTGGTGGTGGTGGAACTGCCTTCGAGTTGGAATTGCCTCATTGGTTCCTACCTCATTGGTTCCTACCTCATTGGACCTTTTCCCATTGGTGCTTATCAGTTGGAACTGCCACCCTCATTGGCTGGAGTACATGATGTGTTTCATGTATCTCAACTAAAGAAGTGCCTTCGAGTCCCCACCGAGCAAGTAGACCTGCAACAGTTGGATGTTCAAGAGGATCTGACCTATGTGGAAAAACCCGTCAAAATCTTGGAAGTAAAGGAAAGGACCACCAGAAGTTGTGTCATCCGCTTCTGCAAGGTTCAGTGGAGCAATCACCCCGTAGAGGAAGCTACGTGGGAAAAAGAGGAAGAACTCAAGGCACAGCACCCTGAGCTATTTGAGGATTGACCCGAATCTCGAGGATGAGATTCTCTGTAAGGGGGATAGGATTGTAACACCCCAAGATTTAAAAAGAAATAAAAGAAAAGAAATATATTATTAAAGGAATTTCTGGATTTTATTATTAAAGAAAACCCTTAAAGAACCCTATTAAAGCCAAACAGAGATAAATATCCAAAATTTGGACTTGAAAAATTTATGGAATAATCTAGAGGCCAAAACATAATTTCAGGAATTTTTACAAATTTTTATCAATAGTGATTCAACCCTTAATAAAATAAATGAATTACTGGAATTATTTTAAATCAGAAAAGCATTTAAAATCTTAATGGGCCTCAACCCCGAATTCGCCTCCAGCCCAGCCCAACCCAGCAGTGCGTCACTGACAGGTGGGGCCAACCTGTCGGCGTCGCTCCCCTCCTCTCTCTCCCGCCCGCGCCCATCTCGGCCCCACCCATCGGTCTCACTCGCGTGCCCCTCGCCTCTAACCGACCGGGCCCGCCTGTCGGCCCTTCCTTTTCTGCTTCGCCCGCTGACAGGTGGGGGACCTTCGTCCCCGGTGGAAGGGGATCTCTCCCCTTTCCTTCCGACGACCCCACTTTCCTTCTCTCGCCGTCGGCCGCCTCAATTCACCCGATCCGACCCCGGAACACCTTCCCCATGTACCACCACCCTCTTTCCATCTATAGCCGACTCAGTTTCGCGGATATGGAAGCTTGGCCGAAGATGGAAACCCTCGCTGGAGTATGGAAGGAACCCTTTCGGGTTTCCTTCGTTTCCCTTGCCATATCCACCGCCGGCGACCCCTATTTAACCCCCTCCCCTCACCGCACTCCGCCCACACCCCTAAAGCCCGAGCCTGTGCGATCTAGAGCGCTGCCACCCCTCTCTCGGGTTTTCCCTCTGGTTCAACTCTGGCCGCCGCTCGCCGTCGACTCCGGTCCCCTCCATCCTAGCCACCGCCACCATTGAGACCGCCGGAGCCCGCCCCCGTCCTCGGCCACCCCTCGGTTGGCCGTGGAACCCGTCAGATCGCTGTTGCCGTCGAGCACCCGAAGGGCCATCGTCGTCTACCTTCGCTGCCGGTCACCACCAGTCGTCCGCCGTCGCCATCTCCGGTACCATCGCACTCCCCTCACTCTCCTCTTTCCATTTCTGGCGTAAGCTAAGCCTTTAGGCCCTCACCGCTGCCATCGCCGCCGCACCAGAACCCGCCGGAGCCAGAGACGAAGGTGGTACATACCCCCTTACGTCCGTGCCGTGCCAGACGGCACCCTGGCCATCCGACCACGATCGGAGGGCTACGATTAAATCCCTTCGGGATTTGATCCGGGCTCTCGGATCCGGTCAAATCGGTACCAGGCGATCACAACCGTCGATCATGACTTAAAAAGGTTGACTCGATCTCGTGCGTCCACGCGTACCATTTCGGTACGATTTAATCGTGGTCGTTCGTTTTCATTTAAACCATCCCGCCTCGCGCCCGATCGCCGGATCCAGATCCGATGGTCCTGGTTGATCCGGTCCACGCGCACAGTGGCCCAGTCAACCGTGGGCCTAGCGCACTGTGGACTAAAACCCATTTTTCCATTTAAATAAAAATCCAGAAATCGATTTAAACTTTGAAAATTCATAACTTGCTCATTTTAACTCCAAATTTCACCATTCCAATTTTGTTAAATTCATGATTTTATTCTCTACACATTGATGCCATAAAAACAGTATGTCCCTGTTGATCAGCATAATCTTATAAATTAAACAAATAAAAACCCCTTATGGATAAAATAGTAAATTTAGAAAATAAATTGGGAAAAACCTTAAAATTTAATCTTTAAATGTTTTTCACATAACTTCAGAATAATAAAGCTTTAATTCACATATTAAAAACCCTTATACTTGTATGCTTATGGTTTGTGATATTTTATTTGTTTATTAAATGTATTGTTTACTTTTTCCGTATCGAGAAGACTACGAGTTCGTCGAGGAGCCGGAGTTCTATCCCGAGGTTCCACTTTCACCCTTTGCTGATCAAGGCAAGTCACAACCCCCATTTTGATCATCATTGAGCCCACGTTTTAATAAATTATCGCTATAACTCATAGGATAATATTCCATTAGTCTAATCTCAAGCCCTACATTATATTTATTAGATCCCCGTCCTTGTGTGCAAACCCAAGCCATGCTTATTGAGCCTTAACTCCTTGTCACTCTACTATAAATTATTAGCTAGTGCCCAATGTACCGGCACAACTGCTATAGGATCAAAAGAATGAGTCGTAGATAGATGGATTCTACTATATGAAATTTCCCCGTTATTCTTGTCTCTGGACTCTGTTGGAGTTGGCTATGTTATAAGTATGGTGGGTTCCGGGTGCAAGCTAGGGCATTGGTTGGTCGCACCCGGGGCACTATAAGGACCGGTCTGCGGGATCTGTTGCAAAGCACTTCCGTACCAACCACAAGTCTAATGGGTAAGTCCTAACTGAAAGTATGGAACAATCCGACTCAATGCACCATAGTTGATGAGGGCATCACTTCACATGATACACACATGGAGCCTCCACCTAAAATTCAATTACAAGGACCAATCACACGCGCCCGTGCCCGTCGCTTGAACCATGAGGTTAATTCTTTCCTTAGCAACTATGTTAATATTTGTTTGGATGGGATGCTACTGAATACTAGTGATATTTTGTTGCTTAGGAACATGGGAGATGGAATAGGAGAGTTGGAGTTGAAGACGGAGTCGCACGGATGATTTGAAGTCGAGAATTCGCTGGTTCGGACTACATCAACCACCATGCACCAAAATGGGCGTATTTTCCTCATACGAAGTCCGATTGACGCGTTCTTGGACTTTTTGGAAAGCTAACGAGAAGACGGATCTTTTGCCGTTGGTTTTGTCTCATTTGGAGTTTCGAGTCGTCCTGTGTGTTTGAAAGAGTCCTGCGTGACAGAATTGGGCCGTGTTGGCCCATAGTCCGAGTCTGTACGTCTTCTAGCCCATAGACCGAGTCTGTACGTCTTCTACAGGTTGCCCACACCTTATATACTCACACCAGCCGCCTTTAGGGTTAGGTTTTGCTTTGTTTGCATCTACACTTGTGTGTTTAGATACCGCTCCTGCACCGGACCGATTGGCTGCTGCATCAGCGTTTGTGAAACCTCTCCTCTTCATAGTTTATCTATGATTTGGCATTCGACTTGTATCCTTTCTATTCTTGCTTGTGTTCTTGGGTTCGCTTGCAGGAACTAGCCTTCGTGGCGAGGTCAATCGCGCCCTGCGTGGTTGATAACCAACGGAGACAGTGGTGTAGCGATTGCAAGGTTTTAATCCGCCGGACCGGAGCCTTGGATCGTCAACGTCGAGATTCTCCCCCAATCCAAGTTATCCTTTACCTAGCGAAAGATCGGGACCAATCCACCATTAGTTGGTATCAGAGCTCAGATTTCCTGTTAGGTAACCTCGATCTTCGTTTGTTTTACCTAGAGTCCAGAAAACTCTCACAAAAAAATCCCCACTGAAAACCACTTTGTGCCTTGCGATTTTAATTTCAGTTTTTAACCTTGTTGAGTTTGTGTTCTTGGTCGAGTCTTGTTGCTGGTTTAGTAATCCCTTTGTGTCGTTTGAGTAGTAGTTGGTCTTGTGTCTCAAAAATTCCTAACCCGAAAAACCCCCCCTCCACAGCCCTACTCGTTTTCCACATCGAGTCTTTATGACCCCCCTTTGGTAAAACAGGCATAACTTTTCGCTCGTTTGGCAGAAAAATTTGAAATTTTTTGAGCATATTCTTGACCCAATTTGGAGGGTCCCCTAACAAGGGTCGCCCTGTTAGCCTTTATTAGAATCGCCAAAAAAATCAGGAATATAAAGAAAAAATTTGGTCAAAGTTTTTGCTCGCCGTTTAGCGAACTTGTTGAATTTCTGTGAACCACATCCCACCTCAGTTGCAGGTGCCAATTTTTGTGGTTGCATCTCTTGTCATCCTTGTTCAAAAAAATAGAGTGAAAAAAAGAACCGGTCCTGTCGATTGCTTGTCCGATCTCTTGTCCGATCCCTTGTCCGATCTCTTGTCCGATCCCTTGTCCGATCAGCGACAGCGGCAGATTCTGCTTATCCAATCTCTTGTCCGATCCCTTGTCCAATCTCTTGTCCGATCCCTTGTCCGATCAGCGGCAGCGGCAGAGAGCTGAATTTGGCCTATTATTGCCTCCACTTGAGTTTTGGGCACATAGATTCCCTCTATTGCTTGAATTTTCAAATTGGGAGCACTAAGGCCAGCAACTTTGACGAGTACTAGGGAACACTTATTGAATTTGGTTTAACTGTTATTACTATCGCTAATCCTTGCTATTCACTTTGCCTTCCAAGCTACACCTTTCTCTTGGTCAGGACAGGTTCATTTCTTGCAATTGCCCACCACCCTCCACTTGGTTCTTCGCCTGTAGGCCGGTGACCTCACTGCGGCGTGGTAAGAACACTTGCAAGCGTGGGTAAGGCGCTTGACGGCTTGCTTCCACCACACACCCACCACCCCACCTAGTTGTGTTCCATTAGGAATATTCTTTGTTGTTTTGTCTTTTCACTAACATGGCAGATAACAGCGGTACCCCTCCATCTGATTTTAATGATTGTGTCTCACGACGTGCTCTACTAGAGTCTCAGCGGCAGACCCAACATTCCATCGAACGTCTCGCGCGTACTGTGGCTGACCTAGTGGACCGGATGACTGCCTTGGAAATACGCTTGCCTGCTGCACAAGCCGACGACGACCATGTTGAAGAAGAAGACGACCATGTTGAGGAGGAAGACAACCTATCCTATGCCGGGAACAATAGCATTGACCCTGACGAGGCTGCACGTCAACCCTTTCAGTTCAATCATCAAGGTATGGGCGGCCACCGCAACCGCCACCCACGAGGTAACAATGGCAACCGCGGGAACAATGATCCCTTCTTCAAGGTAAAATTTTCAGTACCTCATTTTGCTGGCACCTATGATCCAGATGCATATTTAGATTGGGAGATGTCAGTCGAACAAAAATTTAATGCCCACATGGTTCCTGCTATCCACCGCGTGCGCTTAGCTACTAGTGACTTCACTAGATATGCTCTTCTTTGGTGGACTAAAATAGTTCAGGCTGGCAATGAACCACAAAATTGGGGTATGTTAAAATGGCAAATGCGTGGTAGATGGGTTCCTCCCTCATATAAGCGTGATTTGAGAAAAAAATTGCAGCGCCTAAACCAAGGAAATAAATCGGTAGAGGAGTATTATCAGGAGTTGCAAATAGGTTGCATGCGCGCTGAAATTGAGGAGGACAATGAGGATAAAATGGCCTGTTTTTATGGTGGTTTAAGACGTGAAATTCAGGATATCATTGATTATAAAGAATACAATACTATCACTCGTCTTTTCCACCTTGCTATGCTTGCAGAAAAAGAATTGCAGGGTCGCCAACAACCACAACGCAGCATGAGGACCAACATTGGTGGTGCTACTTCATGCTCAAGTGGGCAGCAGCAACGACCACCACCACCACCTTCTCGACCGGTGGCTACATCAGCACCTTCTACATCTACAGCTCAGGCTGAGAGCTCCAAGGCTGCAGTATCCAAGGCGCCAGCCAAGCCCACCTCCTCGGCGGCCTCTACTGCACGTTCTGCAGCGATCCAGTGTCACCGATGCAAACGATTCGGCCACGTTATGAAGGACTGCCCTAGTCAGCGGGCTTATATCGCTACGGAAGACGGTGTCTATGTAAGTGCTAGTGATGTTGAAGATGAATATGCACTTGCTGCTAACATTGCAGGAGATTACGATGCTTCCGACGATGATGTTGTTTTTGCACCGAATGCCTCTGCCGACCATGAAGCACTTATTGTACAACGTGTCTTGAGCACTCACATGGAGCAGGACGATCGGGCACAATGGAATAATCTGTTTCAGACCTTCTTCATCGTCAATGACCGTCGTGTACGTGTCATCATCGATAGCGGTAGTTGCAACAATTTGGTGAGCCACGACATGGTAACGAAGCTTCAACTTCCCACACGTGTGCATCCACACCCTTACCATGTGCAATGGTTCAACAATAGCGGTAAGGTCAAGGTAATACAAACTGCTCACATCAAATTTTTCATTGGTACATACTTCGGAGTTGCTGATTTTGATGTAGTACCAATGCAAGCATGTTCTCTGTTACTTGGTAGACCTTGGGAGTATGATACTGATGCTACACACCATGGTAGGATCAATAAGTACACATTTATGTATAAAGGAAAGAAAGTTACATTGCTTCCTATGACTCCTGCTGAAATTGTGAAATTTGAACAAGAAAAACATGCTAGGGACGCACAAAAGAGCAAACAACCTTCTGAAAATCAGCAAGTAGCCAAAACTCTTTCGATGCAACAAAAAGATAAATTTGCTTCTCCTTGTTCATCACAAGTTATTAATCTAAAAGGACGTGTCATGCTTGCAACTAAAACTGACCTTGCTGAAATTTGTGATGATACTCCCATGATATATGGCTTGATTTGCACGAACGTGTTGTTTTTACTTGCGAACATTCCTAGCTCTGTTCCTGTTGCGGTCACTGACCTTTTGTAGGAGTTTAACGATGTTTTTCCTGCTGAGATACCACCCGGGCTGCCACCGATACGCGGCATCGAGCACCAAATTGATTTGATCCCGGGAGCATCTCTTCCTAATCGTGCAACGTATCGTACCAATCCAGAGGAGATAAAAGAAATTGAGCGCCAAGTACAGGACCTTCTTGATCGTGGGTACGTCCGTGAAAGCCTTAGTCCTTGTGTAGTACCCGTTCTTTTGGTGCCTAAGAAAGATGGTAGTTGGCGCATGTGTGTTGATTGTCATGCTATTAATAATATCACCATTCGATATCGACACCCTATTCCTAGATTGGATGACATGCTTGATGAGCTTAGTGGTGCCATTATCTTTACTAAGATCGATCTCCGTAGTGGCTACCACCAAATTCGCATGAAACTAGGTGATGAATGGAAAACTGCTTTTAAAACAAAGTTTGGATTATATGAGTGGCTTGTCATGCCTTTTGGACTTACTAATGCACCTAGTACCTTCATGCGCTTGATGAATGAAGTCCTACGGCACTTTATAGGACGCTTTGTGGTTGTATACTTTGATGATATCTTGGTTTACAGCAAGTCTCTCACTGAACATGTTGAACACCTATGTGCTGTTTTTTCTGTCCTCCGTGAGGCTAGAATGTTTGGTAACATTGAGAAGTGCACATTTTGCACGGATCGAGTTGTGTTTCTTGGATATGTTGTCACTTCACAGGGTATTGAGGTTGACGCGGCAAAGGTAGAAGCAATCAACAGCTGGCCGCAACCCCAAACTATCACATAGGTACGTAGTTTTCTTGGTCTTGCAGGTTTCTACCAGCGTTTTGTGAAAGATTTCAGCACCATAGCCGGTCCTTTGCATGAGTTGACCAAGAAGGGAGTCACTTTTACTTGGGAACCAGCACAAGAACAAGCTTTTGCCACACTCAAGGATCGTCTTACACATGCACCTCTACTTCAGCTACTCGACTTCAGTAAGCCTTTTGAGTTAGAATGTGATGCTAGTGGTTTTGAAATATGAGGTGTGCTGCTACAAGGAGGTAAACCCGTGGCCTATTTTAGTGAGAAATTACATGGTCCACAGTTGAATTATTCTACCTATGATAAGGAATTATATGCCTTAGTGTGTGTTCTTGAAACTTGGCAACATTACCTTTTGCCTAAGGAGTTTATTATTCATTCGGATCATGAAGCATTGAAGCATATACGTAGTCAAGCAAATCTGAATAAACGACATGCTAAATGGGTAGAATTTATTGAGACTTTTCCATATATCATTAAGCATAAGAAAGGGAAAGATAATGTGATTGCCGATGCTTTATCTAGACGTTATACATTGCTTTCTCAACTTGATTATAAGATCTTTGGTTTAGAAACATTGAAGGACATGTATGCTACTGATTTGGACTTCAAAGATGCTTTTGCAAATTGTACAAATGACCGTGCTTGGAACAAATATGTGTTGAATAATGGATATCTTTTTCGTGCTAACAAGTTATGCGTGCCGGCTAGCTCTCTTCGCTTGTTGTTATTGCAGGAAGCACACGGTGGTGGTTTGATGGGTCATTTTGGATCAAAGAAAACCGAAGATGTGTTGTCCACACACTTCTATTGGCCTAGGATGAGACGAGATGTTGAGCGCTATGTGGCACGATGCACTACTTGCAATAAAGCTAAGTCCCGTCTAAACCCACATGGTCTTTATATGCCTCTGCCCGTTCCTAGTGTACCTTGGGAGGATATTTCTATGGATTTTGTGTTAGGATTACCTAGAACTAAGAGGGGGAGGGATAGTATTTTTGTGGTGGTAGATCGGTTCTCTAAAATGGCGCATTTTATACCTTGTCACAAGAGCGACGACGCTACCAATGTTGCTGATTTGTTTTTCAGAGAGGTCGTACGCTTGCATGGAGTTCCCAATACCATTGTTTCAGATCGTGATGCTAAATTCTTAAGTCATTTTTGGAGGACGTTGTGGCATAAGTTGGGGACGAAGCTGCTGTTTTCTACTACTTGTCACCCACAAACGGATGGGCAAACGGAGGTCGTCAACCGCACATTGTCCACCATGTTGAGGGCTGTTTTGAAGACCAACTTGAAGCTCTGGGAAGAGTGTCTACCTCATATTGAGTTTGCATATAATAGGTCAGTACACTCCACTACTAAGGTAAGTCCGTTTCAAGTGGTCTATGGCTTTAATCCGCGTGCTCCTATTGATTTGCTACCATTGCCACCATCTGAAAAATTGAATTTTGATGCTACTACACGTGCTGAATTATTGCTTAAGATGCATGAAACTACTAAAGCAAACATAGAGAAAATGAATGAGAAATATCGTGCTTATGGTAGTAAGGGTAGAAAAGAGATAACATTTGAACCGGGTGATCTTGTTTGGTTGCACTTGCGCAAGGATCGTTTTCCTGATTTGAGAAAGTCTAAATTGATGCCCCGTGCTGATGGTCCTTTCCGTGTGCTTGAGAAGATAAATGATAATGCATATAAACTTGAGTTGCCTGCAGCTTTTGGGGCTAGTCCCACATTTAACATTTCAGATCTAAAGCCCTATTTGGGAGATGACGATGAGCTTGAGTCGAGTACGACTCCAATTCAAGAGGGGGAGGATGATGAGGGCATCACTTCACATGATACACACATGGAGCCTCCACCTACAATTCAATTACAAGGACCAATCACACGTGCCCGTGCCCGTCGCTTGAACCATGAGGTTAATTCTTTCCTTAGCAACTATGTTAATATTTGTTTGGATGGGATGATACTGAATACTAGTGATATTTTGTTGCTTAGGAACATGGGAGATGGAATAGGAGAGTTGGAGTTGAAGACGGAGTCGCACGGATGATTTGAAGTCGAGAATTCGCTGGTTCGGACTACATCAACCACCATGCACCAAAATGGGCGTATTTTCCTTATACGAAGTCCGATTGATGCGTTCTTGGACTTTTTGGAAAGCTAAGGAGAAGACGGATCTTTTGCCATTAGTTTCGTCTCATTTGGAGTCTCGAGTCGTCCTGTGTGTTTGAAACAGTCCTGCGTGACAGAATTGGGCCGTGTTGGCCCATAGTCCGAGTTTGTACGTCTTCTAGCCCATAGTCCGAGTCTCTACGTCTTCTACAGGCTGCCCACGCCTTATATACTCATGCCAGCCACCTTTAGGGTTAGGTTTTGCTTTGTTTGCATCTATACTTGTATGTTTAGATCCCGCTCCTGCACCGGACCGATTGGCTGCTGCATCAGCGTTTGTGAAACCTCTCCTCTTCATAGTTTATCTGTGATTTGGCATTTGACTTGTATCCTTCCTGTTCTTTCTTGTGTTCTTGGGTTTGCTTGCAGGAACTAGCCTTCGTGGCGTGGTCAATCGCACCCTGCGTGGTTGATAACCAACGGAGACGGTGGTGTAGCGATTGCAAGGTTTTGATCCGCCGGACCGGAGCCTTGGATCGTCAACGTCGAGATTCTCTCCCAATCCAAGTTATCCTTTACCTAGCGGAAGATCGGGACCAATCCCCCATTAATAGTGGAGGGGGCAAGAGGCAACCTGCGGGTGACTTGTACCGACGTGGCTCAAGGGGGGTTATGGTGAGGCTCGACGCGTCGGGACACCATATGAAACCCATAAGAGGGTGCTGTCGGGTCGAGGAGAACCATATGGAAGGTTTTGGCACGAGTTCCCGTGGTATGGGTCATCTCATTACACTTTGGTTTAAGTGATGAGTGTGTGCCTTGTGGGTACAGTGGTACATCTCTGATCAGAGTATTTAATCATTTCGAAAAGCCGAGCCCACGGTCAAGGGCGGGTTGTGTGACTACTCGCAGTTAGTTTACAATTGTTTGAATGGTTGAGTTATTCATGGCATGTAAGGACTGTTGAGCGAGGTGGGGTTGACTGTACCCCTCGAGTTAGAAGATGATGATGCATACACATGTTTACTTTTCAGTACTAATAAATTGATCACATTTAATGTTGTACAATTATGCTTTTCCGCAAAATTAGCCACTATCTCCCTTGTTATTACTCTGCATTATATTTGCATTCGATGGCTTGCTGAGTACGTATGTACTCACCCCCGTTGACTTACACCACTAGAGCCCGTCTACTATGAGGAGGATGAAGGTCTGGAGTAGCGACCCAGTCAAGGCGAGACTGGAAGGAGGCATCATCTAGGACCCCTTTGTTTTATTAGTTTCTCTTCATCTTTATTCACTTTTGTATTAATACGGTCTACGAACCGTGAATGATTGCTCGTATTATTTGTGGTCGCATGATGAACGTCTTGTTTTTATTGATTTTCTATGGAATTTCAATAAAGGTCCTGATTTATTAAATCGGGGCGTGACAGTTTCGGAAAAACCTTTTTTAGGAGCTGTAAAAAGATCTGAAAAACTAGTGTCGGACCATCCATTGTTGGGCTTTATTTTCATAAGCTCAAGAGTTGTGTACAACACAGTATACTGCTTATCGCAACCACGGCATTCCTCATAATGAAGGTTTTCCGATGCTTTGTCAAGTGCTTCAAAGTTATCGTAGCCTTTGGTTGTAGTTCTTTGCAACAACACCTCAGGCGCAACATTTCGAATCAGTTCCTCCACATCAAAGGTGTCATCATCATCATGTTGATCAACATCATGTGTTATGTCAGATGTATGATCACAACCTCTTCTATGTTGATGAGCATCTTGCGGCACATCAGAATCATTAGGAGGGTTTTCACCCATCTCACTGTGTTTCGTACATATATATAGTTGTTCACGAACCATTTTTCAACAATTGAAATCGTATGGTTTCACGATCTGAACACGGATACATCACTCCGTTTCTACAAACTTTACAAGGACAATATATTGCCGCTTCACTCTGGTGGGAAGCATATTGTGTGGCAGCTTTAGTAAATTCAGTTACTCTGTTAAAATATGCCACCACATCTCCGTCGTTGGACAAGTACATCCAGGACCTGTGGTCCATCTAAAACATATTATTTTAAAACATATTAATAAATTCATTACTGTTAATTTTAGTAATTTACAAATTGAAAATATATTGATTTATCCCTCATAACAACATTAATTAAAAATGCTTTAATTCAAACTATGTATTAAGTATAAACAAATTATTAAATAAATTAACTACATTGGTTTCTCTCTCCAAACAACATAACTCTAGATCTATAATCATAAATCAAATTAAAAAAGAGATTAAAACAACGTAAAAATGTATACAAGTGATGAATAATTGTGAGGAGGGTCATATTTGTTCAATTGGGAGAAAGAAACACTAAAATGGAAGAATATTTGAAAATTTCTATTCACAAATTACCCTAAATTAGTAAAATGCTAATAACTCATTATATACATGATTAAATACAAAATAATTGGGATATTCGGCATGGATTTACCACCTAGAACGAAATCCTTCAAAAGAAACGAAAACAAAGGCTCCCCCTCTTTTTCTAGATTTTTGTCGCCATTGTACGGACCAAAATGCGAACTCTAGTAGCCTCGGGCTCGGGGAGGAAGAAGATGTGTATTTATAGCTAGAATAGTAGTGGTGTTCGCAAGTGATGTCATTAATACATTAGTGGCAGACACCATAGTAGTGGCAGACAGTTTTCTGTCTGCCACTACTAGTGACTATAGTAGTGGCGGTCGGTGATGACGTCATCAGTGACCGCCACTACTAGTGGCTATACTAGTGGCGGTCGGTGCTGACGTCAGCACTGACCACCACTTCTAGTGGCGGTCGCTGGCCTGATAGTGCCTGGTACCAATGTAGTGGCGGGCCTCTAATAGTCCGCCACTACAGTGTTTTTGCCCAATGCCACTACAGTGGCGGTTTGTAGTAGTGGTTCTGATATCAAGTGAACAGGTGAGTCCTACCACCCCGATGATCGTATCGGTTAGGTCAGTGTTCATTAAGGCTGCATCGTGTTGATCTATTGAGGCATCGGCCTGGTCAGCATGACCGCCAGTTTATCTTATTGTATCTGCTAGGTTAAGGATGAATCACTATGATCTCTTAGATTGATGTGGATTAGGTGTCGTAGTTTGAAGCTTCATCGATTAGGTCCGACATCTCATTCTATTGTGCCTAATTCATGTTGTATACCATTTTTGTCTAAATAAAGTATGCCCGATGAGTTAAAGTATTATTGATTTCTCGTGATTAGCAACTGTCTTGGTTAGGTCCGATCTTGCTGTTATGACAATTTAATGATACATATATGTTTTCTAGTATGCTAAATTTAGTTTCTATCGAAGTACAAGCCGATAGGTTATCTTTAATTACATGCCATATTGTTGGACCGAAGCAAGCGACTAGAGCGGGGTGAATGGGAGCTTTTTAGATTCTGTTCTACTGAGTAGGCTTCGAACACACCCTGCGGAGTGTCTGGTTCGGAGGTATCGAACACACTCCGAACACGGGCTTCGCATAAGGCAAAAGATCGAAGTGCATATCACTTCGCTCGCACTCAGAAACCCAAAAACATACCTCTGCAAAGATAGTGTAGGCTCCGCGCATGAGGTGCCTTGGAGCAGGCTTTGCACTAGTACACTTTGCACGAGTATGTTTCCCTCTGAGGGCTCCGAATAGATACTCCGCACTAGCAACTAGTACTAGGCTTCATATTTCAGAGTGCAGAAAGCAAATACAAAACTAACTGCACTGAGGACTTCTCTATGGGAAGAAAACAAGCTTCGAGCCAAACTTCACAGGGTGCTTCGTTAGTATACAGAGAGGCCTAGCCTCCGATTTACACAGAATGAATCATGCATCAAACTCAGAGAAATTTCATGTATGAGTGACACAACACTTGTATGAAATAACACAGAGAGGAATCTCAGGTTTACAAGAAATAAAATGAGAGACAGACAACTCAACTCATATAGTGCAAAGAAAGCAATACAAGTTCATGCAGAGTGAATCAAATAGAAAACTAAAATTTCATTGCATAAACAGGGAACACAAAAGACACACAGAACTAAGTTCATGAGAATGGCGGCTAGCTCTAGGAGTTCTGAAAATGGTTTCTCAAAGTGTGCCTAGACCTATCCCACCTCACTATTTATAGGCACAATTCAGCCATGTGAATAGACTACTTTACCTCTAGGGTTTACATTGTTTTTTCTCTAACAGACACGGGGCTACAAATGGTAGTATACTTTACTAGAAGCTCCTTTTGTCAGCTTCCCAGAGGAAACAACATCGACTTTTGCAGAGTTGACACGATCAACTTTTGCAAAGCGAAATCTTTTGGAGCCCTCTTTCGCACACGAGGTGTGCACAAGCTTCGGTGACAAGCTTCGAACCCAAAGGCCTTCGCTTCACCGAAGTCAGACTTTGATACATTGATGGTTTTGAGCCGAAGTCATCAAAGGCATTGAGTCTTCGCACCATCACCTCCGTAATGGACCACCACGGCTTCGCAGCTACTCCCAGCTCAAACTCCGTTAGTCCGTGTACCAAAGCCATGCATGGCTGAAGTACCTCAAGTCAGCCACACTCCGAAGCCCCACCTTTGAGGAGCCATGCTGAATAGCGTGGGCCTCATGGCTCCAGAAGTGATGAGTCATTGTCAACGATAGTCAACGAGGACTGAAGAGAAGAAGAGATCTGATGTTTCATGGGCCGCGTGTGACTCAGGTACACGGGCAGCGAGCGACTGTCGGGCAGAGGAGGCTGCGAAGTCGGGCTGGCCCAATCCGGGTGCATGGGCCAGAAGCAGTAGAAGACCCACTGGGCTGTTGACCAGGACTGACTCAGGTACACGGGCGGTGAGCGATTGCCGGGCTGAGAGAGCTGCGGAGTCGGGCCGGCCCAATCCGGGTACCTGGTGCAAAGCTGGTGGAGGCTTTGTTAGTTTCGGCGTAAAACTGACAACCATTGATTCTGTATCCGACTGTCCAGAAGAGTAGCTTCAGGATATGTCATCTGTTACTCTAGGCCCATAGTCAGTCAGTTGTGTCTGTAAAAATTCCTAAGGGCAGTAGAGTCTTTTCCTTTATTTTTGAGTCTGTAAAAACCCTAAGGGGCTGGTAGAATATTCCTAGTGTTGGGCTGCCTATAAATAGGACCCCAATCCCTAGGGTTTGGACTACCCTTTTGAGCTGAAATCAAATCCCCCCATTGGGTCACTTTGTCCCCTGTCTTCTCTCTCCTGTGTGCGCCGCCAGGTCTTGCTTCTCACTGTTCTTGCATTATTTTGGCTCTAATTTCTTGGATGCTTTAATGCTTTGGTCCCTGGTGAATTTATTGGTTGCTTATTGTTCGGTTTGGAGAGTTATTGCTTCAGCTACGGGCTGGTGAATTTATTTCTTGAAGAGAAGCTTCCTCTGTTGCTTCTGTTCTTCACGAACTGGGTACTAGTTCTTGCTGTTGCAAGTAGTACTACTACTGTAGCTACAGTACCTGCTGCCAGCTTTTCACCTTCTATTGCCCACCTTTTTAATCGAAGCTGACAGTCTCTTTTACCTTTTTCTGGGTGTGTCTGGCGAAGCTCGTTTCAGTGCGAAGCCCCTCAACTCCGTGAGGCAGGCTTCGATAGAACATCTTAAAGGCTTCGCTCAGACTTCGATCTTCGGTTTTTGTGTCTGAGTTGCTTGCTTCGAAGTACTTCCTGTATGGACAACATTGCATACTTCGAACTAGCATACTCCGAATCTATCTGTTCGAAGTGCACACTTTGTTAGGCTTCGAAGTTGGGTTCGAAGTTTGTCTGTTCTGATAGACTTCGCTTGGATTTCTTTGTGGCGTGTCAGCCTTCGATTCTCCTTCCGAAGCTTTCCTTATTCGAAGATAGAGTGTAGGCTTCGGACTTGATTTTCTGTCACGTGACAGACTTCGCTTCTTTGTTCGAAGGTTGTCTGTTTGTGAGTTGTGTTCGAAGTTTTGGGTTCGAAGGTTTAGCTACGAAGCTTTCTGTTCTAAGTGTGTTCGAAGCTTTGTCTTCGAAGTGCATACTTCGAAGCAGGCTCCGGCACTGTTTTACTTTGCTCCGAAGCCCGTGAGTCGAAGCTGTGTTCGAAGCCTTGTCTTCGAAGTGCATACTTCGAGCCAAGCTCCGGCACTGTTTTACTTCGCTCCGGAGTACACTTCGCTTTTTATCTGTTCGAACTAGGCTAGACAGTGTCACCTTCGGCTTCTCGGACAGACTTCGACACTATCCTCCGAAGCATACCTCGACGTGCGAAGGGGGCTTCGCCAAGTCCCGAACAGGAGACAAATTTGGACAGTAACTTCTCTTTTCATTTTATACATACTTAGATCATTTCATTGAGAAGTTTAGGCCTGTTTCAAATTGTTCATCTGCCTAGTTGCACCACTTTAGTCTTTACACTGTTTATCATCAGTTGCTTCTAGGTTAGAAACCTTTAGACTTAGGCCTTCTGTTTATTTTCTACTGCGTAGTTTTTGAGGTGCGTTGGGTATTGGGAACAGGCCATTGATTCGAAAGAATTTTTTAAGGCGCCCATTCACCCCCCCTCTGGTCGCTACTTTCGGTCCTACAAGTGGTATCAGAGCAAGGTTAGGGTTTTCCCATACCTTAACCGGTTCTAAACCCCAGTAGTGACTATGACGTCTCCAGGCAAGGTCCCGTCCTTGGAAGCCTATGGCTACAATTATTGGAAGACTCGCATGCGAGCCTATCTCATGAGCCAGGGTTCAGACATATGGGACATTTGCGTTCACACCACGTTTGTCATTCTGCCAGTTACTGAGCAAGGTACTGCTGGTATCATTGCTCAGCATCTGAGCAACAGTAAGGCTGTGAACATTTTATTTTCTGGTTTAGGTCCCACTGAATTTGAGCGAGTGAGTCATCTCTCCACTGCGAGAGAGATCTGGGCTACCCTCAAGGCACACCATGAGGGAACAGCACAGGTCAAGGCTCGGCTCTATCAGACCTACCGGCGTGAATATGAGAATTTCACACAGAAGCCGGGTGAATCTGTTGAGGCTTTGTTTGGTCGCTTTCAGTCGATCATTAACAAGCTTCGGGACAACAAAGCTGAGGGTGCTCAGTTAGTCTCAGATCACGAGCAGGCACTCAAGGTTCTTCATACCTTGGACCCAAAGATCTGGGAGATCAAGGTATCATCTATCGTTGAGAGTACTTCGTACGATACCTTGACCATTTCTGAGTTGTTTAGCAAGCTGAAGGCCACTGAGGTAGACATCCAGTTGAGATCAAATCTCACTGGCTCTGGATCAAAATCCTTGGCCCTTGCTACACCTTCTGTTGATCCCTGTGCTGTGAGTTGTGCTGGGTTCTCTTTAATGTCTATCACTGAGGACCAGCTTGAGTTGTTGGGAGATGATGATTTGTGTCTCTTTAACAACCGGGTGCGTCGTGTCTATGATAAAAGAATGTTCAAAAGACACGGCACAAAATCCGGATGCTTTGAATGTGGTGATCCAGGACACTTCATCGCCGACTGCCCCAAGCGCAGTGGATACAAGAAGGGCGCCGGCAGCAGCTTCCATGACTCCGGCAAGCATGAGAGCGCCTCCTTCAACAAGGGCAAGCCGAAGACTCGGTTCTTCAAGAAGGCCCTGAAGGACTACCGGTGAGAGAACAAGAAGCGCGACAAGGCCTTCTTCGCCGAGATGGAGAAGAGCTACTCCAAGAGATCCACGTCTTCCTCCTCTTCATCAAGCTCAAGCGATGAGGAGATCGCCATCAGGAAGAGGAAGGACAAGGATGATCCGGCGGGCCTCTGCTTCATGGCTTTCGGAGACAAGCCGAAGAGCCGCTCACACCAGCGCCGAAGATCCCGCAAGAGCTTCTGCTCCATGGCTCTTGGGGATAGTGAAGAAAAGAGCTCCTCCGACGACTCCGACGACGACGATAGCAAGGTATCATCTTATGAGCGCGAAATTGTCGATTTACTTGAGAGCAATCGTCAGGAGTTGAAGTATCGGGAGAAACTGCTTAGGGGGGCTAAGAAAAGGATAGACGAGTTAGAGAGTGAACTTGCCGTAGCCAACGGTAGAATAGAAAGTCTATCTTCTTCCCCTTGCTTGGGTGATAGCAGTGAGTGCCCGAAGTGTGAGGTGCTTCTGTGTGACCTGTCGACTCTGAAGTCCAGGTACACAGAAAGGGTTGATGAGAGGGACGCTTTGGCCACTGAGCTTGAAAGCGCTCAGCTGGAGCTGAAAGATGCTCAAGCCACTGTCGTCGCACCCTGTGTTGATTGCCCATCTCATCTAGCTGCCTTAGCTGAGCTGAAATCCAAGGGCAATGAGCATTTGGGTGATTTAGAGAGGTTGAGAGCTGAGCTTGCCCAGACTAGGCTAGAGCTTGAGACATTGTCAGTTCCACCCACTGTCTGTGAGAACTGCCTGTCTCTTAGAATGGAGTTGATTAAACTAAAAGCCGGAAAGTCTGTCCAAGTGGAGAGTGAGTGTGAGACCTGCTTGTCTCAGGTGGAGGTTCTAGCTTCTTTGAGAGAGGAGCTAGCAGATTCTCAGAATGAGAATTTTTACCTCCGTTCTATCCTGAGTTGGATCAGTGCCAGAGAGCCACAGCTTGGCATGATGATCCAGCAGTTCAAGAGGAAGGATGGGTTTGGAGTAGGTTACACCTACACCAAGGCTGACTTTGAGAGTGCCATCAGCCGGGCAGTGGAGTGGAGTAAAATGACTCCAGAGCAGAGGTATCCCAAGACTCACTCCACTGAGTCTTCCCAGGCTTGTCAGCCTAAGGATGGAGTGATTCATGAGCCACCTAAAGCTCCACCCAAGAAACCTATCTGGGTTCCAAAGCCCAAAAATCTCCACACTTCTCTTGACTCTCTTCCTGGACCCTCTCAGCCCAAGAAGACCACACCAAACACTACCAAGCCCAAGAACCCCAAGCCTCAACCACATCCCAAGAAGCCTACCTATCATTGTGAGTATTGTCAGAGAGACGGGCATCTTGCGGAGTTTTGCTTCAGGAGGAAGCGGGTTGAGAGAGCAGAGAGGGCTCGTAGTGATCAGGAGCAGTTCTACCAGCAGGGTGGTAGACTGCGTGTTCCTCGGCGCGGGGAGAGGCTGGAGGCCAGGCCGCGTCGTGTAGGTGGTGGTAGAGGAGACGGTTTTCGTGCCCGTGCTCCAGGTGGTGGTGTTCGTTCCGGCAGAATTCCAGACCGTGTTGGCTATGGTTCTGGACCTCGTGGCCGCAGGGTTAGGAAGAACCATGGACCGCGCTTTGAGCCGCGTTTTGGTCCAAACTCTTTTGATGGTTTTCGCTTTCCATCTTTTGAGCAGATGGCTCGACACTGGTTTAGTTCTTTTACTAAACCTGGTGCCGGACCATTTGCTCCCACTTACAGACATTGATTGTGCAGGACCGGGGACTGGAGGATGTTTGGATCATGGACTCAGGATGTTCTCGCCACATGACGGGACATCGCAGATGGTTCTCCAGTCTCACTCCCCCGAGCGCCAAAGAGTACATCACTTTCGGGAACAGCGGTCAAGGGAAAGTAAGTGGCATAGGCTCAATTAGCATTTCAGATCATTTCTCTTTAAAGAATGTTGCTTTGGTTAAAAATTTGAACTTTAATTTAATCTCTGTGTCGCAACTTCTTGAGGATGGTTTGGAAGTGCGTTTTAAGAAGGGCAATTCTTCTGTGGTTGATTCTAGAGGGTCTTTGGTTTGTCAGATTTTACCTTTCGGTAAAGTTTTTCGAATTGATTTCTCTAGTTCTTTTGGCCCTTCTCGTTGTTTGATTGCTGGATCTTCTTCTGAGCTCTGAAAGTGGCATAGGAGGTTAGGTCATTTGAGTTTTGATCTGCTAGTCAGGTTAATCTCTATGGACCTCATCCGAGGATTGCCCAAGCTTAAAATGGAGAAGGATCTAGTTTGTCATCCCTGTCGTCATGGGAAAATGGTTACCGCTTCTCACTCACCTGTGACTCAGGTGATGACTTCGTATCCAGGCGAGCTTTTACATTTGGACACTGTAGGTCCAGCTCGGGTACGCTCAGTCGGTGGGAAGTGGTATGCATTTGTGATTGTTGACGACTTTTCTCGTTTCTCGTGGGTTTTCTTTTTGGAGTCTAAGGATAAGGATAAAACTTTTCAATTTGTCCATGACCTGATTTTGAAGCTGAAGAATGAGAACAATGGTCGGATGCGAGCAATTCGCTCTGACAACGGCTCTGAGTTCAAGAACTCTCAGTTCGTCAGCTTCTGTGGTGATCAGGGTCTGGACCATCAGTTTTCTTCTCCTTACACTCCCCCACAGAACGGCGTTGTGGAACGAAAGAACCGCACGCTAGTTGAGATGGCCAGGACGATGCTTGATGAGCACAGGACTCCTAGGCGTTTTTGGGCTGAAGCCATGAACACGGCTTGCTATCTGGCCAACCGCATTTTTCTTAGAGCTTACATTGGTAAGACATCATATGAATTGCGTTTTGGCAGACAGCCCAAAGTGAGCCACTTGCGAGCGTTTGGCTGCAAGTGCTTTGTGCTCAAGAAGGGAGGGCATTTGGACAAATTTGAGTCTCGTTGCTGGGATGGTGTTTTTCTTGGTTATGCATTGCATTCTCGAGGTTTCCGTGTTTGGAATCTCGAATCCCAGCTGCTTGTCGAGACGTGTGAGGTTTCATTTGATGAGTCCTTGCCTTCTTTGACTCCTTCTTTTGAGCTTTCTGGTGATGATGAGCTCGGAGAATCCATCTTCGAGGAAGATGAGGATACTCCAGCTGCTGTTGAGGGTGGGCCTTCTGCATCCCCCGCAGATCCCACACCTTCTGTGACTTCGACTGATGATGAGGGCGGACCTCTGATCACTTCTTCCACTTCGATCGAGCCCCCTCAGTCGAGTCCAGAGGTGCCAGCTGCTGACTCCGGTGAGGTGACTTCAGATCACCAGGGAACCCGAGCAGTTCAGCGTGACCACCCCTCAGAGCTCATCATTGGTGATTTGACTAAGAGGACTTTGCGTTCTTCTGCCTCTCTCGCTGTGTTTGCTGAATCTGCGTTTGTTGCATCTTTTGAGCCCAGAGATGTTTCTCATGCTCTTTCTGATTCTAATTGGATTAATGCCATGCAAGAAGAGCTTGAGAATTTTGTCCGCAATCGGGTTTGGACACTAGTTGAGCCGCCACCAGGATGCAACCCCATAGGTACCAAGTGGGTATTCAAGAACAAACAAGGTGAAGATGGGGTTGTGGTGCGCAACAAGGCTCGACTAGTTGCCCAGGGTTATTGCCAGAAGGAAGGTATTGACTTTGAAGAAACCTTCGCTCCTGTTGCCCGTCTTGAGTCCATTCGCATTCTTTTAGCTTTTGCCGCTTCGAAGGGTTTTAAGCTTTTTCAAATGGACGTTAAGAGTGCTTTTCTGAACGGGTTCATTGAGGAGGAAGTTTATGTTAGGCAACCCCCCAGTTTTGAGAACCCTAAGTTTCCTCGACATGTTTTTAAGTTGCACAAAGCTTTATACGGGTTGAAGCAAGCCCCCAGGGCTTGGTATGACCGGTTAAAGCAATTCTTATTGGGGAAAGGCTTTGTGATGGGTTCTGTGGACAAAACTCTTTTCTTGCTCAGAGATGCTTCAGATTTTTTAGTTGCTCAGATTTACGTGGACGATATTATCTTTGGCGGTACTACTGATTCTCTTGTGTCCAAGTTTTCTGAGCAGATGCACAGTGAATTTGAGATGAGCCTCATGGGTGCGCTTAAGTACTTTTTAGGGCTCCAGATCAAGCAGACCAAGGACGGCACCTTCATCCACCAAGGTAAGTATACTCGTGACATGCTTAAGAAATTTGACTTTGGTGGTGAATTGAAGCCGCAGATGACCCCGATGGGTACTTCTGGGGGTTTGGACAAGGACGAGAACGGTGTCAAGGTCAATGAGAGAGAATTTCGAGGGATGATCGGTTCGCTGTTGTACTTGACGGCAACAAGACCGGACATACAGTTCGCCGTAGGACTTTGCGCACGTTTTCAGTCTTCACCACGCGTGTCTCATCGGCAGGCTGTCAAGCGCATTTTCAGGTATCTCACCTATGCGCCTGATCTTGGTCTTTATTATTCAGCATCATCATCTCTTGAGTTATCTGGCTTTTCGGACGCTGACTTTGGTGGGTGCCGGTTGGATCGCAAGTCGACTTCCGGTACTTGCCAGTTTCTTGGTTCTTCTCTTGTATCTTGGTCTTCTCGAAAGCAATCTGGAGTTGCTCTCTCGACCACAGAGGCTGAGTATGTAGCTGCTGCTAGCTGCTGCTCACAATTGGTTTGGATGATTTCCACTCTACGAGACTTTGGGTTGTTCTTTCCTACCAGGGTTCCATTGTTTTGCGACAGCACTAGTGCTATTAGTGTAGGGAAAAACCCGTGTCTTCATTCAAAAACCAAACATGTTGATGTGCGCTTTCACTTCTTGCGGGATCAATATGAGAAAGGTGTCATTGACCTTATTCATGTTGATACCCATCATCAGTTGGCTGACATTTTCACCAAACCCCTAGATCAGTCTACATTTGAACGTTTAAGAAGGGATTTGGGTGTTGTGTATCCTTTTTAGGATATTTTGCGTCAGTTTTCTTTGCTCTTTACTCTTTTCTTGAGTCTTTTTGTGTGTGTTCATATCATACATATTCACATATCACACTTTAGAGATGCTTCTGTTATATGATTGAACTGCTTTACTTATTCTAGCGGGTACATGCTTTTGATTACTTGTCAATGATCATGCTTTGTTTCAGTTCGCTTGATATGTCTGATATCTGTCATATGCATGGCTTTTACGCTTTCAACTCGAAAAATGATCACCATTGCTTCTGGTAACTAGCATGTGTAGGCTGAGTGTTTTTGCTATCTGTTACATGCCTTATAGCCAGTTCATCACATAGATGCAGATATGCAATTTGGACATCTTTATGCTTTAACATGGAAAATGTGCTATAAAAATGATAAAAAATCAAAAATGAATGAAAATTCCATTCCTTTTTATGCTTAAGTCAAAAAGATCCAAGTGGGTTTGCTTTGTCGCATTATATTGTTCTGGACTGCTTACCATAGCACTTTGGTATGAACTAGGACAGTATAGTGTATGCCGAGACCAATGTCTTAAGCTTCTGATGGCTCAGTTCTGGCCTAGGCTTGACTTGGTCGGTTAGCATAAGGTTTGACATGCAAATAACCCTTGGCACAAATGACAAAGGAAAATGAAAAAGCCTCAACATTAAAAAGATAACAAGTTTGTTGAAGCCCTTTGTTTTGAACAATGCTTATCTTGGTAGATATCAGTTAGCTTCTGCATCTCATACTTTACCTTGCTTGTTTACCAGAAAATGTGGTGATGCTTTTATTTGCAAAAATTGACAAATGCGTGCTAAATGACTTTCTTTAGATATCATCTCTTGCACTGATCATGCCATGTGTCTTAGACAGTATCTCTTTTGCTATACCTGTTAGATGTTGTAACTGCAGTCAATCATATTTGAGAAGCATGCTTTCTTCACTCCACTTGCACCCCAATTGCATTCACTGCATATTTTGTGGGGGAGTTGCATTTCAGGGGGAGTCTGTGTCTCTTTTGAGTGCTTGATGAGTTCACTTGTCAACAAGGGGGAGAAAATTTGGGATCAGAGTTTAAGGGGGAGTTCTTACTCTGTTGATATCCTTGTTATTCTGAAATCGCACTCATTTTGAGCTTTTACGTTTTGGTTAACCATAATGACCGTTTCTTGCCTTTGGTTGGCTTTTGGTCATTAGGGTTAAACTTTTACCTTATTCTTCTTCTTCTTCTTTGTTTTCTTGTATTTTGTTTTCGTGTTTCCACATTTGTTCGCAGATGCTCAAGAGCTGAAGAAGAGGAGTGTTGACAATGCACTCATCAAGGGGGAGATTGAGGAGTCATGCTGAATAGCGTGGGCCTCATGGCTCCAGAAGTGATGAGTCATTGTCAACGATAGTCAACGAGGACTGAAGAGAAGAAGAGATCTGCTGTTTCATGGGCCGCGTGTGACTCAGGTACACGAGCAGCGAGCGACTGTCGGGCAGAGGAGGCTGCGAAGTCGGGCTGGCCCAATCCGGGTGCATGGGCCAGAAGCAGTAGAAGACCCACTGGGCTGTTGACCAGGACTGACTCAGGTACACGGGCGGTGAGCGATTGTCGGGCTGAGAGAGCTGCGGAGTCGGGCCGGCCCAATCCGAGTACCTGGTGCAAAGCTGGTGGATGCTTTGTCAGTTTCGGCATAAAACTGACAACCATTGATTCTATATCCGACTGTCCAGAAGAGTAGCTTCAGGATATGTCATCTGTTACTCTAGGCCCACAGTCAGTCAGTTGTGTCTGTAAAAATTCCTAAGGGCAGTAGAGTCTTTTCCTTTATTTTTGAGTCTGTAAAAACCCTAAGGGGCTGGTAGAATATTCCTAGTGTTGGGCTGCCTATAAATAGGACCCCAATCCCTAGGGTTTGGACTACCCTTTTGAGCTGAAATCAAATCCCCCCATTGGGTCACTTTGTCCCCTGTCTTCTCTCTCCTGTGTGCGCCGCCAGGTCTTGCTTCTCACTGTTCTTGCATTATTTTGGCTCTAATTTCTTGGATGCTTTAATGCTTTGGTCCCTGGTGAATTTATTGGTTGCTTATTGTTCGGTTTGGAGAGTTATTGCTTCAGCTACGGGCTGGTGAATTTATTTCTTGAAGAGAAGCTTCCTCTGTTGCTTCTGTTCTTCACGAACTGGGTACTAGTTCTTGCTGTTGCAAGTAGTACTACTACTGTAGCTACAGTACCTGCTGCCAGCTTTTCACCTTCTATTGCCCACCTTTTTAATCGAAGCTGACAGTCTCTTTTACCTTTTTCTGGGTGTGTCTGGCGAAGCTCGTTTCAGTGCGAAGCCCCTCAACTCCGTGAGGCAGGCTTCGATAGAACATCTTAAAGGCTTCGCTCAGACTTCGATCTTCGGTTTTTGTGTCTGAGTTGCTTGCTTCGAAGTACTTCCTGTATGGACAGCATTGCATACTTCGAACTAGCATACTCCGAATCTATCTGTTCGAAGTGCACACTTTGTTAGGCTTCGAAGTTGGGTTCGAAGTTTGTCTGTTCTGATAGACTTCGCTTGGATTTCTTTGTGGCGTGTCAGCCTTCGATTCTCCTTCCGAAGCTTTCCTTATTCGAAGATAGAGTGTAGGCTTCGGACTTGATTTTCTGTCACGTGACAGACTTCGCTTCTTTGTTCGGAGGTTGTCTGTTTGTGAGTTGTGTTCGAAGTTTTGGGTTCGAAGGTTTAGCTACGAAGCTTTCTGTTCTAAGTGTGTTCGAAGCTTTGTCTTCGAAGTGCATACTTCGAAGCAGGCTCCGGCACTGTTTTACTTTGCTCCGAAGCCCGTGAGTCGAAGCTGTGTTCGAAGCCTTGTCTTCGAAGTGCATACTTCGAGCCAAGCTCCGGCACTGTTTTACTTCGCTCCGGAGTACACTTCGCTTTTTATCTGTTCGAACTAGGCTAGACAGTGTCACCTTCGGCTTCTCGGACAGACTTCGACACCATCCTCCGAAGCATACCTCGACGTGCGAAGGGGGCTTCGCCAAGTCCCGAACAGGAGACAAATTTGGACAGTAACTTCTCTTTTCATTTTATACATACTTAGATCATTTCATTGAGAAGTTTAGGCCTGTTACAAATTGTTCATCTGCCTAGTTGCACCACTTTAGTCTTTACACTGTTTATCATCAGTTGCTTCTAGGTTAGAAACCTTTAGACTTAGGCCTTCTGTTTATTTTCTGCTGCGTAGTTTTTGAGGTGCGTTGGGTATTGGGAACAGGCCATTGATTCGAAAGAATTTTTTAAGGCGCCCATTCACCCCCCCTCTGGTCGCTACTTTCGGTCCTACAACCTTCGGAGTACCTTCTCCACCTTCCAAAGTCCCTCCATCCAAGACCTCCGCATGAAGCATATCCATAAGCACCCCTTTGTAGTATCTCAGCCCCGAGCACACTCCACGAAGACCCTTATCCGGATCATGCCTTCGATGCACCTTGACTTCTGAGACCTTCGTCAGGTGTCCTTCCAAGTGTTCCCGACTGGAGCACACCTGAAGCCTTGCCTCGTTCCTGAGGACTTCATCCGGCAATCTTCGAAGTCACTCCTTTGGAGTCAGCCTTCGAAGTGCCTCGCCTCCGAGGACTTTTCCTCAGGGTACCTTCAGCCAGAGCCACCCTCTGCACTTTCTGTCTTTGCCTGGCACACCTTGACCCTAGGACCAACCTCGACTCCACGCAGCCTCCGTGACCGAGCTCCCCGCTCGCCTAGCATCAAACCTCCCGCTTGACCTAGGTTCACTTGTTGCGAACCGTCTGTCTCCTCTAAAGTCATCTGCACACCACCGACAAGCATACAAGTGTTTCTAGTACCACGGAGACCTCTCTAGTAAAGAAGCTCCGGTACACACTCTGGTGTACCGCCCAAATTACCGAGACCTTCGGTACAGACTTTTCATTGTATCCTGCCGGACCCCTCCGACAGACATACTCCGCTGTAACAACTTCAACCAGCAAAACACCGAACCCTTTGGTAAAACACCTCTGAACCCCTTCGGAGGGACCCTTCACATAGAAGGTAAACCTTGTCAATCACTCATCACAGACTTGAAACCAAGGCACATCTCACCTTGGTTTCTCACATATCTTATTTTCTCCGGGAGGTATTCGTCGGCCTTTGCATGTAAAGACTTTATCTTATCGATCGATGGCATACTGAGCCCTAATATCTTTGCCATGGTCATCGGCCCCACAGCCGATTGGTGCCTTATAACTCCCTGATTTTCGTCACGCGTAAAAAATGAAATAAAGAAATTAATAAATGAATTTCAATAAAAATATTTGCGATAAACATTAAAGCTAAAATATGGGCTTAAAAATTTCTTTTAAAAATAAATCGTGGCTGGATTATTTTTTCCAAAATTCTCCTTACTCTAAATTGCGTCCGAAGAATTTTCCGAAATTTTTAGCGCAATGGAATTAATTAAGATATAATCAATATTATTTTATCACAAAACTCTAACGTTAATTAATAAAATATGTTTCAATAATAATGTTGTGTGAATAAAATATATGATAAATTATTTCAATTAAAAATAATGTAAAACCAAATCAAATTTGGCTAGAGTAATTTCTAGTAGATTTCTACTGCCTCAAATCAATTTAGGTTTGTTTCAATTAATGATTTTGCAACTAGAATAATAATCCATAATATTTCAATAAATAACTTTAATTGAAAAGAAATGAAATTATATTTGTTTCCGGTCGAGTTTGAAATCTTCATCCTCGATTATCTCTCTCTTTTCCCGTTGTAAATCCAGAGGAATCAATATTCTATTTTCGTTCATGATGTTAAAATCCCCTTTTAACTGCATATTTTAAATTCCGTGAAAAATCCTCTTTGAAATATTTTCTATATGTTCCCTAAAATAAATTAAAAACCTTGGTTTTGTGTTCATGTTAGAATTTCTAACTTCGACGTGAATTAAAAAATTATTGATTTTCTGAACCGTTATTTATTTTTTAAAATATTCCCGTGTTATTTCCTTGAAAACTAAAATTTCTAAATTTATTTTAAATTTCAAACTTTCCAAAAACTTTTCACTTTTCTCCAAAATCCAAATTTGATTTTTTTATGAATTTATTTTCCATTATTTTTCCAATCTTTACTTTTCCTTTCTTTTATTTTTCTCTTTTGTCTTTTCTCCTTTTTTTCTTTTCCTTTCTCTCCTGCTTTTCCTCCCTAGCTGTGTGTGCACTCCTCCCATCCCATGCACATCCAGTTCTTTTCTCTCTCGTCTCCTTCTTCTTCCTCCAGCTCCTTTCTTCCTCCTCCTCCCTTGTCCCTTCTTTCTCCCTCTCTTTGTCCTTCGCCCCAGCCCACTCCCCCAGCTCACCGCGCCGCCCCCTTCGCCCTGGCCAGCGCCGCACCCAACCCCCTTCGCCTCAGCCTAGCCTGGCCCGGCCGCCCACCGAGGCTGCATAGATGCGCTGCCCCACGCCGTCGTGCCGCCTCTGGACTCCAACCGGCCATGGCGAGAACGTTGGCGTCTCATCCTCAAACTACTCGGAGTCCTCCTCCATCACGCCTCCTCCTCCCTTATGTAAATCTAACCCTGTCTTCCCCCTTTTCCCCAAATTGTGAGCCGTCGTCGTCGAGCCAACAGGGAGCACCTGAGCTACTACTGATTCTTTAGCTGTTCAGATTTGCATCAATTACTTTCGAGTTTATTTTCTTCTATGGTTTAGATTCAGTATTTTTGTTCCATGTAATTCTGTTGCTGAAGTTTATGTGTTCTTCCTCTGCTGAACAAATTTGTTTACTAGATACAAAAGTGTTGTCTGCAGCAAGACTTATCTACTGCCAGATTCCAGGAGCATCTTTGTTTTTTCTGTTGTATCTGTTTAGTGGCCATTTTCTGAGTATCTGTTTGTTATACTGAAAAGTGCCAACAGAACAACATTTCTTCTTCACAATGAAGCTGATGTTGTGACTTGTGAGTGTCTACCTATTTACTGTCAAAGTATCTTTGCCTGAATTGAAACAGAAAAGAAATTGATTTCTTGAAGATATTCAGGAGTCTTTGCTTCTATTCATCTTTTGAAGAGGATTGAGATATATTCAGAAAAAATCTTCAAGTGTCACATACTTAAAATTTTATTCCGCACATGGCTAGCAATTGTAGTTTGTGATCTGAACATATATTGTGTAGGTGTGTAAATACTTCTTATTCCATGAACACAATCATGTTCAGTATCTAACTAGGTTTAACATCCCAAATTTTCAGAGAAATAAAATACCATTTATTATATTTTTCTGGAATTATTTAATTTGAAAATACCTTCAATGCCCCTTCTTAGCTTAATTGAACTAGAACCTAGGTGTAATGACCAAACCAGAGGCTAGAAAATTTTGTATATGAACCCTAGGCCAAGATATATTTTTGAGAATTTTTACAATTTTTATCACCTTTGGAGGTAGCCCTAATATTTTAAATCAATTTCTGTAATTATTTTTATTCAGAAAATAACTGAAACAGTAACGGGCTTTCCCCTACAATCCCCTCAACCGGCCGGCTCAGCCCACTCCTCCCCGCGCCCCCTACTAACAAACGGACCCCACCAATCAGTGACCCCCTCTTTCTACGCGCGCGCGCCCGAAAACTCGACCCCACCTGTCGGCGCCAACCGAACCCCTCACGCTCGACCACCCGACCCCACCCGTCAGTCGCCACGCTCGTACGCTCGCGCCCGTTGACCGCCTTGGCCCGCCTGTCAGGTCCGTCGTCCACCTCGCGCCACCGCCCCCAAATTGCGCCGGTCGACGACCTCGCCCTCGGATTCGCCTCGCCGGCCCCTCCCCCATTAAATTGACGCCATTAATCGGTCCCCCGCGCTCGGCCAACCGTTTCCCCTCATTAATCCTCGCGATTACGCCCTGGGATCATGCTGCGCGTGCATGGCTGAACATCACCGGCGCCATTGAAGACCCCCCTCCTCTTTCCATGTATACACCGCCCGTTTTCCCCCGCCGGCGTCTCTATTTAAACCCTTGGTGTGTCCGCGTTAGACTCCCCACGCTCACACGCTGCGAGAACGAACAGAACACCCACGCTCTGGTTTTTAACTCTCCTCCGCCGCCCGCACTTCAGCCGTCGTTCACCATCGCCGGTGACCTCCTCCACCCTCGGCGACCGCACCCGTGTGATCACCGACGTCACCCCGGACTCGTCCACCCCTTCATCACCAACGAACTCCGCCGGAACACCGTCGCCGACGAGGAACCGAACACCTTCGCCGCCCACGCTCGTCGCCGCCCACGCTCCGACGACCATTCTTCCCGCTAACGGTACCCTCGTGATCCCCGTAGTGTCCCCTTTTCATTTTAGCCCTTAGGACCCCTCGCCGTCGCTCGCCGTGGCCCCTGGCCCGCTCGCCGTCGCCGGAGAAGACGATTGGCTCGGTGAAGCGTTACGTTCTAATCTGAGCCGTTCGTTTATATTTAAAACCCGCGATGAATCTGGGCCATCCATCGCGTACCGATTCGGGCTTTTAATCTCGCGCGTCCATTTTCACTTAAGCCTCCTGCCTCGCCCCCGCGCGTTGGATCTGGATCCAACGGTCCAGGATGGGCCGGACCACACGCACCGTGGACCCGAGGCCTTTTTTATTTAAATTAAATTCCAGAAACATTTTTAAACTTATAAAATTCATATCTGGCGCATTTTACCTTCAAAAATTATCATTTCAATTCTAGAAAATTTATAATTTTATTCTCTACATGTTAATGCAATTAAAACAGTATGTTTACCTTGAATATTTCATGCTTATTTAATAAAGTATTCAAATGCACTTTAGGGTAAATTACAAATTGGCTCATTTCAATTTTAGAAAATTTATCTTCTATTCTTTTCATGTTATTATAATAAAACGACCAGGTTTACACTGAACCTCTTATTTTGAATTAGTTAGAAAATTTAAAATATAATTGTTTACATTATTATCTCTTCTAGAAAGGACATTATTTCATTAAAGTCCATTTTAAAATATTCATAAAATGAATCTCAGAAACTTAACAACTTTATTCTCCTTGGTTCGAACCAATCAAAACTTATATACCTATTGTGTGGTTTTTGGATTGTTTAATTAAATGCTACGTTTAATTTGTTTATATCGAGAAGACTACGACGCCGTCGAGGAGCCGGAATACTTTCTCAAAGTTCCTCCCTCCCCTTTCGCTGAACAAGGCAAGTCACCAAACCAATCTTTTGAGCATATTGAACTCATGTTTTACTAATCTATTGCTAAAACACATAGGATATACATGCATTAGTCAAATAGAACCCTTACAATATATTTATTTAGGATCCCCGACCTTGATGTGCAACCCAAGCCATGCTATCTAGCCTAAACTCCTTGTCACCATATGATTAATACTATTAGCTAGTGTCCAATGTATTGACACGATTGCTATAGGATTAAAAATGAGTCGTAGCAACTTGGTTCTACTATATGATCCCCGTTATCCTTATCTTTGGAATTATATTGGTGATAGAGTTTTGGTTGTGAGTGTATGCATGGTGGGTTCCGGGTGCAAGCTAGGGCATTGGTCGGTAGCACCCGGGGCACTATAAGGACCAGTCTGAGGGATCCGTTGCAATACACTTACGTACTAACCACAAGTCTAATGGTTATGTCCTAACTAAGGTACGGAGTGTTCCAAACTGAGGCCACCATTTGGAGATGGGTCAAGTTGCACCTGCGGGTGGCTTGTACCGACATGGCGCAAAAGGGGGTGCGACATTAGCCGGGATGCGGCCCGGCGCGCCGGCGAAACCTAGAGCGGGTGGTTATCGCTTGTAGCATTTCATGCTGAGGTTTTGGCACGAGTTCCCATGGTATGGGTCATCTCGTTACACTTTGGTGTTTGGCCCTCGATGTTTTTTTAGCTCGACCTAGGAGCCATCTCTTAGTGCGCTGATCAGCACCTAAAAATTGTTCAGGTAACCCAGTCGCACGGTCATCCTCTTCCTTTCTACTCCACCCATCCTCTTTGTCCTTATATCCACCTGGGCCAAGTTTATGTCCTTATTAAGTTCTTTGAACATGGTGCTCTCTTTTTTGGCTTCTTCCGAGCAATGCTGCATTTTGAATTCGTTCCATTCATTTGGCGTGATAAAGTCGTAGTCGTTGAGCAGTCACTCTCATTTCTGAAGGTATTGTGTGTTCAATTTAGTCCTGAATGTACGAAGAGATTTCCTGATAGTCTTCAATGTGGCAGCTTTAGCGTCTTCTAAGCGATCTTCCGGGAATTTATAATGCGCTTTTATATGCTGCCACAATTCGTTCTTTGTAGCTTCAGGGACACTCTTCCAGTTTTTCCAAACTATCTTACATCGCTCAATGGCGAGACATCCACAGTCATTGCGCCACTTAGCTGTGATTTCTTTTGGCTTCTTTGGAGCCCCATCAACATACACTTCTTCAACCTTGTAGATAGTTGTATGCAGCTTGTTCTTCTCCCGTTTTTCTCTCCTCTTCACATTGGCAGCGGATGTAGTGGCAGTGGGCTCAATATTTGTTGGCTCAGATGACTCAACAGCTTGGACAATAGCTATTCTTTCCTCGACTTGGAATAATCGATGCTTGCTTCCTCACTTTGGATGATCCTACGACGATAGACAATGTGAGCTTCAGGAATGTAATTCTCGGTTAGAAGCTGCTCTGACTTGTTACTAACGCAATAATTACCTCCGCTTGAGCTTCAGGAATGTAATCCTCATCGGCGTCTTCTCTCCTTCTCTTCTTCATAGACTCCATTGGATATTCATTATTTGGAGAGTGGTACGAAGATTCGCTATCGGAGGATCCTTCAGATGAACCCTCTTTATTTGTTTTTGCCGGAGACTCATAAATGAGCTCCTCGACGGAACGTCCTTCTTCCGCTGTAGATGAACTATTCATAGTTAAGAGGCTAATGTATCAGAATTTCATGTACGAAACAATGCACATGTCGGATGCACTTGAGGATTAGTATCGTAGCTTCAGAAGTAATAGCAGTAGTAAACTGATCAACAGTATCAAAGGTGGAAAATGGATGAAAACTTTTCTTAGCTACAGCTCTCCTGTTGGTTATGTTATGTATGATTCAGACTAGGCAGTGACCTCATGCATCAGTAGTCAGCTATTACTTCTGAAGCTACTATACTAATCCTCAAGTATAGTGCTTGTGTTATGTATGCATCATATAACAACTAACTAGTTTACTCTTAGTTGTTCTCTCTCTAGTACTGTTGTGTTACATTGGATTATGTACAAAGTTGTTGAGGTCTCAGCATATTTTGTGTTGTTTTTCAAATATGTTAATGGCTTCCATGGCACCCATGGTCACATCCATTCCCTGCCAGCAGCACAAGAAAGAAGAAGTTGTTGAAGGGAATGGATGTGTCCCACGGATTTGATGACATACATGAGATAACTCAATAAAAATTTGCATCATAGTCCTCTAAAAGATAGCAATATAATCTAAACAGGACTCTTGAAGATCTAATCCCTAGTATTGTGTTATATTTCATTTTGTCATCATTTATGATATTCTTTATAAAATATAAATTCATATAATAACTTCTATGTATCTCAACTAATACTTTTGTACATTGTAGAATAAATAAGAGAGCGCACAAGAGAAGAAAAGGAAACAATGTAGCATAACATATTGAAAGTAAAGGTAGAATAAAAGTAAGACTATTCGATAATTTCCGTAGACTTTCTCGAGGACAAAATTTGTTTTCAACGCTAACCATGGTCATCTTAATAGTCAAACATGGTACCTTCAAGGAGCATTCCACAAACTTCTAGTAAAATTGCATATAAATGCAAAACAGTTGGTAAAACAAAGACAAGAAAAAATGAAAACACATGGAAGTGGACAGAAACACCACAAGCAGCACCAATGGTAACATAACCTAAACTAATTTGGTAAACATGCCACATATCGACAAATTTAGCAAAACATTTTATTCCCCTTTCAAACAAAAGTTAGCACATATGAATAGATGACACAAGCACCAACCAAAACCACACCTACATTACTTTAGCAATTATGCGACATGCCCTTTTCACGCAGGTCACAAATAAGAAACTGCCATTACTTTAGCAACTATGCGAAAGAATAATTAATGCCGACTTATATCATAGAAAATTGGTATAGTTCAAAGTAACAAAACTCACAATGAAAGCGGCGACGGGCTCTAGGGATGACGGCGACGGGCTTCTAGGACCGCGGCGATGGGATCCTGAGACTGTGGCGATGGGCTCTGAGGGCGGCACGGGCTCTAGGGACCGTGGCGACGGGCTCCGGGGGCGACGGCTATGGTCTCCGAGGGTGGCGGCATGGGCTCCGGGAGAGGCGGTGACGGGTGGAGGTCGGCGGCGCGGGAGTTTTGGTTTAGAAATGAAACTTGTTTTTTCGGACGGCGGGAGTGAAAAGTATATATAGGTGTATTAGTAGTGGCGACCATGATCACGTCATCCTACCCACCACTGCTATTTTCTCTTAGTAGTGGCGGGCTGTTGACGTCACCCAACCTCCACTACTAAAATGAATAGCCGTGGCGGGCTGGTGACGTCAGCATGCCCGCCACTGATTACACCCGACCACCAATACAAATAGCAGTAGGGATTATCTAGCATACACTACCTACAATGTCGAGAAATACTTTGTAGCGCAGTGGTGCGGGGGGCTCGTTTGGGGCCATGCGGTTCGAGGTTTGAACCTTGCTACCGGTAGGCGATTTGAGGTTTGAACCTTGCTACTCGCGCCCAAACAACCTTTTTTCATTTCTGTTCTGATTTTTTAAAATGTTGGCACTTTTTTATTAATGTTTAAATCCTCGTTTGAACATGATTTTTTCAAAAAATAAAAAAACATCATAACTTATCAAATTTAAAAAATTGGTATTTTTTGCCTCAATTTACTGTTTTTTATTTCATTAAGTGTGTTTCTATGATCAAAGTCAAAATAAGTTAAATTTGAATTACAAGCACATGAAATAATTAACCAAAATTTATAGAAAAACCATATTCATGTTTTTACTCTATTATTAGTTATTATCCAATAAATTTAAAACCATCATAAAAAATATAGGTTGCCACACTCGATCGACAACATGTATCTTTATAGTTTTTTAATGCTCAAAAAATCAAATAAAGTCTAAAAAAGACGAGACTTGTCATGTTGTTACGATATGATCCATAGATGTTGTCATGAAAAAATAAAATTGTTTCGAGAAAATAATCATGTAGGGCGTTAAGAAACCTAAGATTCTCCCGAGATGAATTAAGGTTTATAGCAAAATCTACTGTTGAATCTTCCTTTGAACTTGAAACTTTTTGTACAATCAAAATACAACACAACTATTCTAATTGCAAAATTTGTTATTTTTCTGCCTCAGTTTACTATTTTTATTTCATTAAGTGTGTTTCTATGATTTAAATACAAATAAGTCCTGGTAGCCGTAGGGATTTCTAGCATACACTGCCTACAATGCAAATAAGTCACTTGGGGACTTTGTAGCTAACTTCCGTCGGCCACATGAAGCCGACGGAAGTTAGCGTGGCATTCTGCCATGTCAGCCGAGGCCTACTAACTTTCGTCGGCTACGGTAAAAGCCGACGGAAGTGAGCTGGTATTTTTTTTGTTTTTCCTAGTTCCCCTATTCACACTCACAATCAATCACAATTTATATTCAAATTCACATATCACATCCAAATTCACATTCAAACTTCACATATCACATCAAAAATCACATATCACATCCAAATTCACATATCCATCCAAATTCACATCCAAACTTCACATATCACATCAAAAATCACATATCACATCCAAATTCACATATCCATCCAAGTTCACATCCAAACTCGACATATCACGTTTATTGGAAAGCAAGTAAACAGACACAAGTCTAGGCTGGGGAAACTAGCTTACACATCGAACCACACACCAAACCAAAACGCACTTCCGGCCCAAACCCAAAAGGAAGCTATAGTTTGCTCTTCTTCTTCCTCGGTCCACTCTCTTCAAGCGATTCTTTCACTGCAAAACAAAATTCATCAACTTATACCAGCATCACTAGTAATTAATTTCAGGCAATTATTATCAGCAGATTTTAGAATAGTAAACTTCGACAAAACTGAGATATCATTTTAAGATCAGCCCTTTGCTTTGCCTTCTCCGAAATGGGCACCACATCACGTTTAATTCTAGCACTCTGACGAAGCGCCATATTTGGTACCACCTTCTTCATTGTTCTGGCAGGGTTCTTCCGTCTCTTCCTGTTCTCAACAAACACAATCTCTTTCTGGTTAAACAGATGAAAAGCCTCAACTTGCCATTCCTCAACCAACTCGGCATCATCAGGAACTCCGAACTGTTCTCCCGCGTTCACATCATCAACACCCCTTGACTGATCATCAATATTCAGATCCGAAACAGGCTCAACAGGCTCAAAAGGAATAAGGGGGAGCATTCTCTTGAACTGTTTCACTAGGGCCGGACATGCATTAGCAAATGATTCAATTATTCATTATATCACATACTACAACTCACAATTCACATCAAATGAATCAATTATTCATTAGCAAATGAAATTATAAGGTCCAATAGTAGCAAGCTTTTTACATGCTCCATATGGTTCTATGAAAAAATAATAAAAACCCTTGCAGCTACAAACAAGTGAACTAGTGAACAACTACAAACAAATGTAACTGTTGTGCTAATTCATTTGATCACTGGAATACTTCACACAACTTAACATTCACATACAAATGCTCAAAATTGCTAAAATTTTCTGCAAACACATGAAGGTTTATCATGCAATTGGTGTTTAAAGACACCATAAATAAATCCCATTAACATTGCACAACTAATTTGGTCCTTGACATGTTCTAATGTTCCTCATCAAGAAAATACACATTAATATATTTAAGCAATTTGAGTGTGTAGGGAGGAGATGTACAGCAGTGGCATTCTTGCGATAGTGATAACATTCACTTACTTAATTGATGGGTAGCGACGACGGGTGACGGGTGGCGATGACAAGCGACGGGCGGCAGCTGTCGGCGGATTACGGCAGGCGGTGACCAGAGGAGGGGGCGGGAGCCAGGTCGGGTGGTGGGTGGCGACACGCGCGGGTGAGGGCGGTGGGCGGTGGCACGTGGGACCGGGCGGCGTCGGCAGTGGCCGGCGGCGGCAGACAGCAGCGGCAAACGGCGGGTTGTGGCAGGCAGCGAGAGGCGGCGACAAGGGCGGCGGTGGGCGCGTACAGGGAAACCTAAGTCCCTGTAGCGCGCGGGGTGGGGACATATTAGACTCTGTAACTTCCATAGTTGTGGGCCACTGACGTCACCCGACCGCCACTACTAAAAGGAATAGCATTGGTGGGCTGGTGATGTCAGCATGCCCGCCACTGATTACACCCGACCGCCACTACTAATGGTGGTAGGGATTATCTAGCATACACTGCCTACAATGTCGAGAAAGACTTTGTACCGCAGTGGTGCGGGGGGCTCTCTTTCGGCAATGCGGTTCGAGGTTCGAACCTTGCTGCCGGTAGGCGGTTTGAGGTTTGAACCTTGCTGCTAGCCCCAAACAATTTTTTTCATTTCTGTTCTTATGTACTTCTTAAAATTTTCAGCACTTTTATTATTTATGTTTAAATCCTCGTTTGAACTTGAATTTTTTTAACAATAAAAATACATCATAACTTATCAAATTTAAAAAATTGGTATTTTTCTGCCTCAGTTTACTGTTTTTTATTTCATTAAGTGTGTTTCTACGATCAAAGTCAAAATACGTTAAATTTGAACTAATTAACCACATTCATGTCACATGAAATAATTAACCAAAATTTATAGAAAAAACATATTCATATTTTTGACTCTAAACATAAATGATCTAGCCTTCCACTAATTTTCCATCGCCATCGGTGCGTAGATAAGGAATCACACTGCCAAATGACAGTTTTTCTTTAACCACATTGATCCTTGATATGTCAACGAAAAACGACACCTCATCAAACTGATTGTATTCTTCTTCGTCTTCGACTCCATCAACTCCAACAATTCTTTGTTTTCGTGGAGCAATGATGTACTTTTTCTCGTCTTTAGGATCAAGTATGTAAAATACTAATGCCACGGATTGAGCGAGTATCCAAGGGTCATCTTTATAACCCACCTTATTAAGGTCAACTATCGTAAACCCGTAATCATCCACCTCCACACCTTCTGGATGTATGACCCATTGGCACTTGAATACGGGGATTTCTAGAGAGTTCCCATAGTTAAGTTCCCAAATTTCTTCGATATTTCCATAGTAAGCATTATTTTGTCAGTGTTGTCTTCTGCATCTGCTCTGACACCACTATTTTGGCGCTGACTCTTTTGATCCTTTGCTTTGGTATAGAATGTGAAAACATTGATGTCATACGCTTGCCATGTTTTAACCATGCTCAATGGACCGTAAGACAATTTATTTATCCTCATCTCTTCGTCAGTTTCTCCAATCAAAAGGTTTAGATCCCTTAGCCATGATGTGAAATTAATTTTGTGTTCTTTCATAATCCATTGTTCATCGTGATCTTCATTCTTTTCATGAAGCTCTTGTAGGTGTTGTTCAACATATGGTCTCATAATCACCAACTGATGCATTACACTGTAATGTGATTCTCTTACTGTTTGGTAGCTATTGTCTCGTATGATTTTCCTGTCTTTAGTTCCTTTACCGGTGAGACTTACATGGTGCTGGGAAATGGGAACTCCTATTGGTTTTCCATCTCTTATGTAATATGCGTAGCACTCAATGACTTCCTCAGTCGTGTAGCCCTCTATCATGGAACCCTTTGGATAAACACGATTTCGTACGTAACCCTTGAAGATAACCATTAGACGCTCATATGCATACATATTGTGCATGTACGTTGGACCGAGAACAAAGATTTGGTCTGCTATTTGTATCATATAGTGCTCCATAATATCAAAATATGAAGGAGGAAAGCACATCTCAAGCAGACACATAGTCTCCCTCATTTGTTTACGTAATTCATTTAACTCTTCAGTGTTGATCACCTTCTTTGATATGACGTTGAAGAAGTGACACATGCGTGTTATCACCATCTTCAGAAATGAATGTTTGATTCCTCTTACTGCGATGGAGAGGAATAGCCCAAGCATAACATGACAATCATGAGTGTTATAGCCGCTCATCCTCAATTCTGCTACGGAGACAATATTCTTTATGTTTGTTGAGAATCCTGTTGGAACTCTGATTCCATGTAGACACCTGCATATTGATGTTTTCTCGTCAATTGTAAGGTTATTGCTAGCAGCCAGAAGGAAAAATTTTCCATTGGCCCTTTCCTGTGGTTGAAGCTCGGGTCTAATTCCGAGAGTTTGAAGGTCCATCATACTTTGAGTCCATCTTTTGACTTGCCCGGTATGTCTAACAAAATACCGATAGTGCTTTCGAAGACATTGTTCTAACGTGCATTGTATTGATACCATGACCCATCTCCAACTCCTTCTCAACGTGCATTGCTTATTTTCAGATTTCTTCCTCTTCTTTCTGAAAACAAATTTGATATTCTTCACCATTTCAAATAGAAAGTTGCCGTCTTGATGTTGTGGCGGCTGTCCAAGCTCGGTTGTACCATCGAAATGGTTTCTATTTCTTCGATATTTGTGGTTTCTTGGTAAAAATCTGCGGTGTCGCTTATATATCATCTTAACGAATGATGGAAGATGCACAGATTCTGTCTAGTCCACACACGCTACACATGCTGTCTTTCCTTTAAACTGTCTTGTTAGGGACATACGTCCTGGGTTGTCAGCTATGGTGCAAAATATCATGGCTCCGAGATTGAAGTACTCTTTCTTGTGCTCATCCCACACATGGACACCATGTTCCCATAGACATTTCATATCCTCCATCAAAGGTTCTAAAAAGATATCAATGTCATTGCCAGGTTGTTTTGGACCAGAAATTAGACTAGTAAGCATAAGGTATTTTCTTTTATGGCACAACCATGATGGAATGTTGAACAACCACAGAAAGACCGGCCACGTACTGTGTCGGTTCCTCCGAGAAATCTGGATGGGCCAGGTCAAATAATATCCACTGCCTAGCATCCGCAGGGTGCCGAAGTTTTGCGTCCTTCTTTCGCCCAGCGAAATGCCAGATTAATAGTTCAGCATCTCTAGAATTAGAGAACATACGTTTCAAGCTATCAATCACCGGTTGGTACCACATTACTAAGGCTGGAACTTTCCTCTCCATCTTATATTTGTGCTGGTCCGCAATAACATTTTTCTTCCTCTTCTGCAACTTCTTATTCTTCTTCCGGTGATCATTGTAGTCCTCCACACAGTCATTTGCACGTTTGTATCGACTTGCATTGCATTGCGGACAACTCTCTAACAATTCATACTCTTTTCGATATAGGATACAATGGTTCGGGCATGCATAAATCTTCTGAACTCCCAAAGTCAACGGACAAATCATCTTTTGTGCTTGGTACGTATTAGATGGCAAACCTTTAGGTTTTGGAAAAACCTTTTTTAGGAGCTGCAAAAAGATCTGAAAAACTAGTGTCGGACCATCCATTGTTGGCATTTAGTTTCATAAGCTCAAGAGTTGTGTACAACACAGTATACTGCTTATCGCAACCATGGCATTCCTTGTAATTAAGGTTTTTCGATGCTTTGTCAAGTGCTTCAAAGTTATCGTAGCCTTTTGTTGTAGTTCTTTGCAACAGCACCTCAGGCGCAAGTTACCCAAACATTGCTTTGAATCGTAAGTGTGCCAAAATAGTTAAAGTGTAGAAGTGCTCCCTGCAAATTATTCCAGCAACCCAAAACACATTAATTTAACTCTCTGGTTTCTGTCCAGATATTTCTTGCTTCCAAGGATTCCTCACTGTAAGTTTCACTAGGTTGTTGTGTTAAGGTGGCTTGTATGTAGGTTTACATTGTTTAGCAAACTTGTATGCTACTAGATTAGCAAAAACATGTATGTTGTTTTTGAAATAAATTGAGAATTCACAAGAAATCTGCTTGGCCTATTTGTTGTTAATTTTTTTTATAAACTATCATGTAATTAGAGTCTACACCATCACATTTTCTTTGTGTTCCATTGGTTAGTTGCTAACATTTCTGTTCCAAAATGCATGTTTATTCTTTTTACTATGATGAACTCCACTCCTAACTGTAAGTTAATCTTACTATGATGTGTTTCATTATCTATATCTTGTAATTTGCAGTAGATGCAATTGATAGCTTAGTTTTATTATTAAAAGCATGTTTATTAGATCCATGTATGTTGTGTGGATCCATTATTTGCAGTCCCAACTTACATGATCTCAACGCCATTATTGCCTCTGTATAACATTTAAATGAAGTATGTTTCTTTTTCACACATTAATGCAACTTAATTTTCATCTGAATGCCCAAATTGATTAGCTAATTGTTTATTTGATACACGTGTTACAGATCAAGTATTTTCTTTTTCACACATTAATGCAACTTAATTTTCAGCAATTGGCATGATAGGACCACACATGCACCTGATATGTTCGGGCAAAGAAATCTATTGCTCGCGATGGAGCTGGTGGCCAAGGGGTGGAGGGCCCTACAGGAGGTTGATCGGTTCTGCTTGCTATTCTTGATCGGTTATGCTTGCTATTCTGCTTGTTCATGGTTCTGCTTGAAAATTGCTGATTATTTTCAATTCATAGTGAGTTATTTAATTTTTTCTCCAATCTGGATTTCTATTTACCATTTCTAGTTAAACACGCAGAATTGATGTCTGAAGATTCTGTAATGTTCAAATAGAATTGATGTCTAAAAATTTTGCAATGGTGGAATAGGACAGCAGCATATGTGAATTCATTAATTTCTGTGACAAAAAATAAACGCCATTACCAAATAGTGACGACGTCATCATGCATGTGACACCACATCATTGGACATGTGGCCATGTAATCGCACACGTGCCACCACATAATTGGTCACATTGTGCCACGTCATTGGGCACGTGTCGATACATCATCGTACACATGGCAAAACATCATCACACACGTGTCGACATGTCATCGTACATGCGGCGCCACGACATCGTCCACGTGTTGTCACGTCATCGGGCATGTGGCGCCACGTCAGCGTGCTAGTGGCACCACATCATCAGACACATGATGCCACGTCATAAACACGTGGCGCCACATCTGTGCCCACGTGACGCCACGTGTCCACGCGGTCTGAACTAGTTCAGTGACAACGAGCAAATCATCATAGTCGTAATCTTATCTGTGACGAAATAAGATAAATCGTCATGGTACAACAAATGTGACGCGCCATATATGACGACCATGATTTCGTCATAAGTTCGTCGTATATATATGTCCATGACGATATTCACATTTACTATGACAAAAAGATTCGTATTTGATGTGGTTTTTTCCTGTAGTGACTAGCCTTTTGTATATAACCCTTAACTTATTAATATAGTGCCTCTCCCGCTATTTCATTAAAAATAAGAGGTTATGCATTTCAGCATACTCTAGTTTTAAAAAGGGTTAATTTTTTGTGTCATAACAATTTTCACGGTTTGCTAATATGTCATCGGTATGCCTCTTACAAATGGGGGCCGCTACAGTTAGTGACAGTGGCATGGAGATAATTTTTAAAAATTATAATGGCATGTGAGTAATTTTTCCTTTTAAAAATAACTTTTAAATATCACTGAGGCTATTAATATATATAGATAAATGATATTTTCTTATATGTGTTAGTTTTATTGTACAGCTGAAAATAGCTCATATGTTCTCTTAAATGATAGTTTCGTTAAAAAAATCTCCCTTAAAATGAAGGCATTGTTCCATCATACCTTCACTGCAAGCTTCTGGGCTCAACCCGAGTAGGTGCTGTTGTCTGCTGGAGATCCCCCTGAGATAGCAAATAGGAATTCCAGTTTGTTCTGCACTTCGTATTCGTCGAGTCGTAGCATTTCCTTCTCTGCGTCTGATAGGTGTAAGCGTCCCCATGTTATGTGTGTAAATTTGTTTATTAGGTAACTGGGATTTGTGCAATCATTTTTCATATTTACTTCCACTGTGATTCACTATGATTCAGTGTACTTATTAGACCATATCATGCCATTTGGTAGTTGGTCCATGGGATGGCAGTTGTTTACCTTGTTGTCCTCACTTTTCTTTTTTTATAGGTAAGTGCAGTTTCTCCTTGTTACTCTTGTTTAACACACCCTGTTAGATTATTACAATTCATAGATTATAAAATACATTACATTTTATTGGTTTTTATCTCTCTCACATATTCTTATAATATTAACTTCTTTTCTACTGGATGTTATGCAAATATGTCTGTTTGTTTCTTAATTGGATTAGCACAGGGAATCACACTTTGCACTAATACCTCATCTTAATCTCTGTTGATCATATGTTGAGCGTTACTGGCATGCCTTTGACAGGTCTTGCATACGTGAGTTCACTGATAAATTATTCATAATATATACATTGTAATCTGTATTTATCATTTTGTTCACATATTTGTTTTGTTGTTTAATTATTTCACATTGAATGTGCAACATTTAGATTTCTAAATCATCTGCCGAACCAACAGAGGAGAACTCTTCAGAGGTAGCTTTTTTATCTCACTTTTGTAATTACATATTTATTTAATTGTAGGATTATTGAGTGTACTAGAAAAATCTGCAACTTGCTAGATAAATTAGTGGATTTAATGACAGATAATAATGTCAGAATTATGTGAAGAGTCCATGTTCTTTATAACTTTACTTATTATGCTCTTACCAACTAGTAATGCATATGTTATGATAGCAATGTTAAGCAAAATTGGAGATAAAACAATGCAGTGCATATGTTCAGAGTTCAAAAATCCTGAATCTCAGTTGTATAACAATTAAATCTTGTATATTACAAATGATTGTGAATGTTGACTATTGTGCGGCATGTCATTGTATTGTTTGGTAATATCCGATTAATTATTAGTCTGATATAATTGGTTGTCATGTCAATCAAAATTCAGGGATTTATTCCTCTTATTCCACAAGGATAGCAATCCTGAAACTCGGTTATGCTATATTCATTTTTCCCTTGTCAAACTAGCTAGAATGAAGTAGCGTGCATTGCAATGTAAAGATTACATTAATTATTAGTAATGCTTAGGATTCGCTAATGATATATCTAAGGATAAATGGAATTATTGCATCAGTGATATCATCATAAATGCTAAAATTATACATGTAAATGTTAAAATTATACATGTGTTTTAAAGTTAAGTATTTTATTTAGTCTTACATAATTATTTTTTAGACGTCAAGTTAATATTACCGCAAGCACGACATTGGCGCACCACAGTCACAATGAGCGTTATAGGTGGTGCGCCAAGACACGCCCCAACATCTAGTATACCTAATTTTGGGATGTCTTCAGACACAAATGACATGTTTTTATTGTGTCCCGTCAAATTTTGCCAAACTATTAAAGTACAAGTTGATGCTCAAACTGTACAACTCAAGTGACAAATAGCATATTATAAAACTATTTTGTAACTATCTTGTTCGGTTGGGCATATAGATTCTTAAGCAAAATTATTTCGGTGAGGGATATGATTGCATGTCAGAACCTTATAACAGGAAAAATATATTTTAGATATAAGTTGTTTTAAATTTTTAGATACTTTCTCATCAAATTTTATATATTTTCACCTATCAAATTATTTTTTTATATTTTTTAGATACTCGCCATACTATTCAAATTATTTTTTATATTTTTTAGATACTCGCCATACTATTCGAGTGTTTCTTTTAGTTAAACGAAATGATCTAACTTTTTTTGCTTTGGAATATTTTGCATGTTATATCAGGAATATATGTTGTATAGAACATAATCTTTGACTCATCATCTATCTGCTTTGACATAAATCTTAATTTATTTTGTTATTTGCTTCAAGTTTAAGACATTTATTGTCTTTTAATTTTTATCATAGTGTTAGTACATACACACTACTAGTTTATTCTATATCAGAAAAGAATGACTATTTATCTATGAGATTAGTAGTATTTATTTAACAAGGGTAAATATATAAAAGAAGAAAAATCGATTAAAATTCTAAATAACTTATATTTGTGAAAGAGTTGACATACATAAGGAACCATAGAAAGTAACAGTCAAGCAATCAACACTCAAAGATACAGTGCCGACACAGAGACATTCAAGGAGAGTAAATGTCCGTCTAGCATAAGAGTGTAGTAGGGCATGGCATCCTCCTATTTTGATCTTTCAATATTCTAAAGAGACGATTGTCCAGCGTGTTGCAGAGAGCAGACCAGGTTTGTTTTGAGAGAAAGCAAGGGAAACAAACAACATTATTGCAGAAGAAGGCCCAAAGGGGGCACAGGCAGACGAGAGAGGTAAAAAGGTCAGTGTCGTCTAGTTGTACACCATGTACTTTGGCGTTGCGCTGAACTTCTGGTACCCCTTAATCACCTTGTTCACCGCGTCCAGGAAATCTTTCTCCGTCACCGTTTTCCTGCGAGCGCGGATGGCATACATGCCTGCCTCCGTGCACACACTCCTTATGTCGGCTCCTGTGGTAACGAACACAAGCAGGTGCATGAGACGAAAAAAAAACCAGAAATTCATGATCGATGACAGAACAGAGAGTTGCTAGAGTGTAAACTCAAGTGATACCAGCACTTACCAGTGGAGTTGGGGCAGAGGCGAGCAAGCAGCTCAAACCGGATGTCCCGCTCACAGTTCATGGTGCGGGTGTGGATCTTGAAGATCTGGGTGCGGCCCTCCAGGTCTGGCAGACCAAACTCGACTTTCCTGTCAAGCCGCCCTGGGCGCAGCAATGCAGGGTCCAAGGTATCGGGCCTGTTGGTGGCCATGAGGACCTTGATGTTTCCTCTAGCATCAAATCCATCAAGCTGGTTGACAATCTCGAGCATAGTGCGCTGGACCTCATTGTCACCTCCAACACCATCATCAAAGCGAGCACCACCAATGGCATCAACTTCATCAAAGAAGACAATACAAGCCTTCTTGGACCGGGCCATCTGAAAGAGTTCCCGAACCATGCGAGCCCCCTCACCAACATACTTCTGAACTAGCTCACTTCCTATGACACGGATGAAGCAAGCATCTGTGCGGTTGGCCACTGCTCTAGCAAGAAGTGTTTTTCCAGTTCCAGGAGGTCCATAGCATAGGACTCCCTTCGGAGGATCAATACCGAGCTTGACAAACTTTTCTGGGTGAAGCATAGGAAGCTCAACGACCTCACGCATCTTCTCAATCTGCTCCTTGCAACCACCAACATCATTGTAAGTCACATCAGGTTTTTCTTCAACAGTCATCATGGTAACACTTGGATCAATCTTGGGAGGCAAAGGAATTTGAATCTGGTACTTGTTTCGATCAACTCTGCATAACACACAGGTTGAGAAAAAACACAATCCAATTGATAATATAACAGTTTCCATTGATTCAGGGACAGAATCACATTGGTGCAAACAAATATGTAGAACACAAAAAGATGGTTTATGCAACCAACTGCTGAGAAATGTGCTTAATATTATTTCAACTCTCCCATCAACTTTGATCAAAAGAGTATAAGACATTGGTCAAATGGCAGTTTTATATGATATGTATGACTAGGTAGAGCAGATGGCCCGATGCTAGTGCATGGGTTCCTCACATTCCATATGTTCTCAGAATTTAAGTGGCCTCAAGAATGGAAGAAAGTGCAAACAACTATGCAGAACACAAAAGAATGTTTTATGCAACCAACCTCTGAAAAATGTGCTTAATATTATCTCAAGTCCACCATCAACTTTGATCAAAAGAGTATAGGACATAAACCAAATGACATCCTTTTATATGATGTAGAAGAATGAACAGCTAAGTAGTGCGGATGGCCTGATGCTTGAACATGGATCCTCACATCCCATAAGTTAGAACTTTAGTGGCCTTAAGAATGGAAGAAACATACAACATACTATTGTTCCTTGATAAGTATAGATGCCATAACAGTTGCATCTTTATCGTGTGCAGAATTATCTAAGAATGAAACTTCAATGGTAGCAGTTATCTTAAAACGCTTATTAGGAAAATATTGATCTTTCATTTGTCATATCTCTACTAATATAAAAGCGGGAGTTTGGTCAGTCTGCTCTCCTTCCTTGCACTCAACGCGTCGCAACCGCCTCCCTCACCATGCGCCGCGCAACCACCACACACACCATGACCATGTCGCCCTCTGCTCACGCATGCCCAGCCTTAGCCTGTGCCTCATTCTCGTCTGGTGTTCATTCCTCGTCCTCCAAGCTGCCCACCCCGGCCTTCACGCCCTCCTCGGGGCAGATCTCCCTCGTGGCAGCAGATCTCAACGATGCACAACACGAGATACCGCCGACCACCAACACGATGCTGCCCACCATGAGGGTGCGCCGTCTCCCACTCTGCTCCGGCTCCACCCCTCTTCGGCCCCTACCTCCGCCACATCGTCAAGGTTCATCTCTCTACGATGCTGGCCTGCTACTGATTGCAAACCTCAATCTATGTGCGCTACCGGCTTGCTGCTGATCGCAAACCCCATCTCATGCGCAAGGTTGTAACCTGGTGCTACGAAGGAGGAGGCTTCCGTTCCTCGCTAGGGTTCCGCTCACTGCGGAAATGTGGCCATCTCCTCCACTGACCACTGCCTACTTCTCGCAGCCGTGGCTCCACACCTCGACCGCCAAGCCAGGCAGCAACAGCCAACATCCATGACGGCAGTGGAGGAGAAGCAGCTTCGTGATGCTCAAGGCGGCGTCCGACTCCAGCAGCGGCGGGTTGGTGGGGAGGACGAGGAGCCTCCTCCAGAGCCTCATGGAGGACCTAGAGGAGCTCAAAGGCTACCTCGACCTCGGCTTTGGGTTCGCCTACCACGAGATCCCCGAGATGTGCTCAACGCTCCAACGATGGAGCTATGCTACTCCATGACGCAAAGGTTCCTCAACGATTAGAGGGAGCCGGGACAGGAGCTCGCGCCACCTGCAGCAATACCGCCTCTTCCAAACTGGAGAATCTCTGGCCCTGGTAAGCTTTTCCTACGCAAATTTTGATTTTGGTAATGGTTTAGGTTTGGGACGATGCGAGTACATTTTTCTACTGTTATGTTGGAGCTCTCTGACTTTGGGAGGATTAGAGGTGGACTTTTGGTGGGGGATTGGATTTTTTCGGTCTAATTGAGGGGGAAGATGGGTGAGATGTCTGATATTGAGATGTGTGTAGCAAACTATACTCCATTGTGTGTGAAAGAATTAATTATCTTATGTTTTGGCCAGGAAGGATGAGAGTATGTTTGCAATAAAGAAACATGCTGAAATCTGAAATCTGATACTTGCAAATATATATTTATAATAAAATGTATAGATTTGTTCCAGCAATATGCATGCAGACAACCCCAGAATGGGAACATTTACGAGTAATATTAAACACGCTGGCTTTTGTTGGAGGATTATTGGATGCCTAATTTCGAGTTTGATTGCCCCTGTTCATACGAATTGTTAGTTTGCTCTATTCAATCGATGCACAGTTGTAATTGTAACAAACTTGTAATAGTAATTCGACCTGGATTTGTAGATTCCCACCCACTATATCTCTTTGAGGCAATCCATTGAAAATTTATCAACTCTTTCATGTGCACTTAATACCAATTGCTCCATTGTCACCGGCAGGGGTTTCCGTAGAATTAATAGGGACTAATCTTCTGAAATTATATAAAAAGGGTAGTTGGTTGAGGGCCTGGACCTCTCCGTCATGGCGGCGCCGTTGCGGCGACGCGGCAGGGATACAAGAAGGCAATAGCCAAACTGAACTACTCGACGCTTTATTCCATTGCATCGGTCCTGTTTATATAAACACGGGATCGATCTAATCTAACAACCAAAATCTTAACTACTAATAGAAAACAGAATTTATTCTAATCTTAACTAATTAATCTAAACAAAACCTAACCTAACTGCTACAGTACCGGCGCGGTACTGTTCACCACACGGTACTGTTCACAGGCAGGCTAGGGCCTGATCTAAGGCCATGACATCTCTTCCCCTCTTGAAAACCAGCTCGTCCTCGAGCTGGGCTGTTGGTGCCGCCAAGGCATCCCATGTCGATCCCCCAATCGTCAGCCAAGCTACCATCCGTGCTCGTGAGAGTATGCTCTGTGCGGTCAGGGAAGTAGCGTTGGCCTCCGCAGCACTATTGACGTCGCTGACCGAGCCGTCGTCACCTGACTTGGCCCTACTGAGGCGGCCCACGCCACCACCGGAGCGGCCCTAGCTGCCTCCCTACTTGGTGGCGTGGAGGCGGATCCACGTGATCAGCGACAGCCTAGGGATGTTGCTAGCCAAGATTCTGGACGAGAACCTCCAACGTGGCTACGCTCTCCTCCAAGGGCTGGGTCGGTTGCATCTTCTCTTCAATCGCGTCCGCCCGCTCCGTCACCACTGCTTCCAATTCTACGACTTTTGCCTGGAGTGGTTGCAGTGATTGCAACTTCTCTTCGATAGCATCTAGGTGTTGCATAATAGCCTTCGGCATGTCATCGATGGTGCTCCCCAAACAGGTTCCAGATTAGGAATTCATCGCAACGAATGGTGAACCTGAGTTGTCTGATACCAAGTTGTCACCGGTAAGGGTTTCCACGGAATTAGAAGGAACTAATCTTCTGAAATTATATAAAAAGGGTAGTTGGTCGAGGGCCTGGACCTCTCCATCGCGACAGCACCGTTGCAGCGAAGAGGCATGGATACAAGAAGGCAATAGCAAACCTGAACTACTCGACGCTTTATTCCATTGCATCGGTCCTGTTTATATAGACACAGGATCGATCTAATCTAACAACCAAAATCTTAACTACTTCTAACAGAAAACAAAATTTAATCTAATCTGATTTAATCTAATCATAACTAATTAATCAAAACAAAACCTAACCTAACTGCTACAGTACCACCGATTCATGTGAACAGTACCGCGTGGTACTGTTCACAGGCGGGTCAGGGCCTTATCTGAGGCCCTGACATCCATTCAACCCTTGGGCTTAGGATATCGATTTGATCCTTTGTGTGTGTGTGGTGGGGAGAGCGGAGCTAGGATTTCTGTTGTCTCAATGACACATCTTGTACCACATACGACACAAAGATGATTGGTTGGGAGCATCATATACCTTTTCTTTTTTGCTTTGTTTCGTAGAGGGGATGAAGATGACTAGTAGGAGCGAGCGAGGAATTAATTAATTCTTTCTACTTGATTTATTTCACGACCCTTAAGGGGTATGTTGGGGGAGATAATCCCGACGGCCAGGGGGCCCACCGCCTGGGGGTCTGAAGCCAAGAATACCGGAGGCCACCCTACGAGAGAAGAATACCGGAGGCCACGCTCCGAGAGAAGGATATCGGAGGCCACCCTCCGGGAGAAGGCTGTCGGAGGCCACCCTCCGGGAGAAGGCTGCCGGAGGCCGCCCTCCGGGAGAAGGCTGCCGGAGGCCGCCCTCCGGGAGAAGGCTGCCGGAGGCCGCCCTCCGGGGAAGGCTGCCGGAGGCCGCCCTCCGGGAGAAGGGCCGGAGGCCTCCTTCCGGGAGAAAGGCGGGAGGTCGCCCTCCGGCACAAGGACGCCGGAGGCCATTCCCCGCGAGAAAGAAGCCGAAGGCCACCCTCCGGGAGGAAGATGCCGGAGGCCACCCTCCGGGAGAAGGTCGCCGGAGACCGCCCTCCGGGAGGGAATTGCCGAAGGCCCCCCCCCTCGGGCCGCAGTAGCGAACCCAAAGAGAGCGTTGGCGGGAAAAGGACGAGACAAATGTACAGGGGGACAGGATCGCGATCCTCTGGGCCATGTCGGGCGGCGCAGGCAGCGTCCGACACGGCTGATACGCTGTCAGAGTCGAATCTTCTTGTCTGTACTGTATATAGTCTGTTTTGTCTGTACTGTCGACCGGCGGTTAGTCGGGTAGCCGTTGGCGTTCCAGAGGCGCTTGGCCTCTGGACGGGGCGCCTTATAAATACCCCCCAACTACAGTTGTAAGGGACAGGCTCCAGGAGCATTGAATACACCACCCTTATTTTCACCAAGAAAACCTGCTGGTCCGATCCATCGTTCCAACAGTTGGCGCCGTCCGTGGGGACCTTAGTCCAAGAAGCTATCGTCCTCTACACCCACTTACCAAACCATGTCAAGTCGAAAAGGAGCAAGCGTGGTTCCCCCGCACCGGTCGGCCCGCACCGTCGGGGTCGAGCCCGCCGCGATCCCCGACCCCGGCCCTTCTGCCCCTGCCGATACGCCGGCCGGGGCGCCTCCCCTGGAGCCAACCCAGATGCCGGAAGGGACGCCCGAGGCCGGAGGCCCCACCGGCATACCTGAGCCAACCTCCGTCAACCTGGCAGGGGTGCCAGAGGTACCGCCGGAGCAGCACGCCCCAGCCGGACCCCCGGTGGTGTCCCTTCGGACTGACTACGCCCGCTCTCGGGACCCCGATACCGCTTCAGGAGGAAGCGGGAGTCAAGCCGACGCCCTGGCCGCTGAAAACGCCCGGCTGAAGGCAGAGCTGGCCTTGTGGCGCCAGGAGGCGTCGCTCCGCCCCCCGGAACCCCTCCGCGCCGCGAAAGCCATGCCCGTGGCGCTAAGCGATGATGAAGATCCAGAGGACGGTGAGAACCCGTCGTACGACGAGGAGTCCCCCTTGCACCCGGACCTCTAGAGGGTGCGCTTCGGCTCGAAGTTTCGCGCCGCCAAGCTCCCCAAGTACTCCGGAGACTCTGACCCGGGAGTGTTCTCCCGCTCCTACGCCTTGACCATAGAGGCGTCCGGAGGAAGCCGGGACACCATGGCTAAATGCTTCCCCCTGGCACTCGAAGGGATCGCCCTCCGGTGGTTCTGGTCGCTCCGACCCGGGACCATTCACTCGTGGGAGCAGCTGAGGAAGAAGTTCGTCAACAACTTCCAAGGAACCTTCGTGGCCCCCATGTCCACCGAGAGCCTCTTCCAAGTAAAGCAGCAGCCCGGGGAAACTTTGCGACAGTACTCTCAGCGCTTTGCGCACACCAAGGCCCAGATCAAGGGGCTTTCGGCTTCCTCCGTCATCGACGCGGCTCGAGAGGGCGTCACCCACCCAGGTCTCCTCGATAAGCTCCATCGAAAACCTATCTCTTCAGTGGCACAACTCATGACGTACTTCGAAGAGTACGCCCGGTCCGAAGAGGGCCAGATGCGCCGGCAAGCGATGGTAGCCCCCGTCCAGGCCCAGAGCGCCAGGGCGTATGAGGCCCCCCCGGATCTTCGTCGGGGCGCACGCCCAGCTTCCGACTTCCGCCGCCAGGAGCCCGGTCGGCAGGATCCCATCCTTCGAGACTCTCGGCGAGGCCGAAAGCACCTTCGGGGGGAAGTCCTCAGTATCACCCCCCAAGCCCCCGCCAAGCACCTACACACGCCCGGCGGAAGCCACCCAGCCAGAGCCAAGCATCCACCCCGGGCGCCTTCCAGGGAAGCCTTTTACTGCAGTGTCCACGGTGAGAACCGGAGCCACGACACCGACTCCTGCCGAACCATACTCGCCCTTCGCAGCGACTACCTCGAGCGTAATGCCGGCCGCGGCTCCACCGACAAAGGAGTCGCTACCCCTCGCCCGAAGCGGTCCAGGTAGTTGGGCGCCGCGAAGAGCCGGATGTCCCGGGTTCGGAGTACGGCGGGGCCCCGGTCCCAAAGCTCGAAGGCGCCCCAGACCGGGGGAAGCGAGTGGTCCTCCCCATATCCGGAGGGGGAGCCTTGGGGGCTCTTTCCAAGCGACAGCGCCGAGACTACGTTCGGGAGGTCGGGCATATCGACACATCCGGCCCCTCGGCCCTCCCGGAGTGGTCTCATGTCCCCATCACCTTCTCCGCCGAAGACGCCTCCGGAGTCAAATTCCCGCACGCCGATCCCCTCGTCATTTCAGCAGACATCGCCGGAGCCGAGGTGCGTCGTATACTGGTCGACGGGGGGAGTTCCGCTGACATCATCTTCGTGCAGGCCTTCGATCAGCTATGCCTGTCGCGCAAGCACCTCCTGCCAGCTTCGCGCCCGCTCCAAGGCTTCGCGGGCCCCCCGCTGGATGCCCTGGGCCAGATCCTGTTGGAAGTAACCTTCGGCGACTCCCCCCTGCAGCGTCGTGAAGAAATTCTGTTCGACGTCGTCGACGCCCCGTACGCCTACAACGCTATCTTCGGGAGGGGGATCCTCAATTGCTTCGGAGCCGTCGCGCACCACAACTACCTCTGCCTCAAGATGCCGACTCCCGGGGGGGTGCTATCAGTCCTGGGTGACCAGGCGGCGGCCCGCCGGGTCGAGTACGGCCATTCAGCACCGTTGGAGCTGCGGCAAATTCACAGTGTCCGCGAGGGCGCCGAAGGAGCCGGCCTCGTGGGAAGCAAGGACCCCGAGCAGAAGGGCCGCCCCGCCAAACCCCTCCCGAAGGGGGAAATCATCACCAAGGCCCTGACTCAAGGAGGGAAGGATTACCCGATCAAATTCGGAGGGGGCCTGGAACCGGAGGTGTCGGCGCAGATCGAAGCTATCATCCGCGGCAACCTCGACATCTTCGCGTGGTCCGACGAGGACATTACCGGAGTCGACCGCTCGATCATCGAGCACTCGCTGGCCGTCGACCCAAAGGCACGGCCGGTTCGCCAGGGGCTCCGGAGGCTTTCCACCGAGCGGGCTGAGCTCGCCAAGGCGGAGACAGAGAAGCTGCTTCGGGCAGGGGTCATCCGGGAAGTGAGTCATACCGACTGGTTGTCTAACCCAGTGTTTGTCCAGAAGAAAACATCTGGCAAGTGGCGCATGTGTATCGACTTTACTTCTTTGAATAAAGCTTGCCCCCGTGACCCCTACCCCCTACCCCGCATTGACCAGCTAGTTGACTCCACGGCCGGAGCAGAACTCCTCAATTTCCTCGACGCTTATTCTGGATACCATCAGATCTGGCTACGGCCCGAAGACCAGGCGAAAACAAGTTTCGTCACTCTGGCCGGAGTATTCTGCTACCTCCGGATGCCCTTCGGCCTTCGCAACGCCGGGGCAACCTTCTCCAGGCTAATCTCCAAAGCCTTGGGTCATCAGCTAGGGCGCAACGTGGAAGCATACATGGACGATATCGTCATCAAAAGTGCCTCCAAAAGCCACCACGGATCAGACATAGCTGAGACCTTCGACAGCCTCCGGCGGTGTGGAATCCGGCTCAACCCGGACAAATGTGTCTTCGGAGCACGCGCGGGGAAGCTGCTTGGGTACCTCGTTTCCAGCCGGGGCATCGAAGCTAGTCCAACGCAAGTTCAGGCGCTACAGAGCATGGCCCCCCCTCAGAATCTGAAGCAAGCGCAAAAGCTGGCCGGGCGGTTGGCGGCCCTCGGGCGTTTTCTGGCAAAATCAGCAGAGCGCAGCCTGCCCATCTTCAAGGCGCTCCGAAGTTCCAAGCATTTCGAATGGACCGCCGAGTGTCAGGACTGCTTCCGGCAAATCAAGGAATATCTTTCCGGCCTCGTGGCCCTCGCCACACCCCAGGCCGATAGCCCTTTATTGGTCTACCTCGCCGCCTCCGGCACAGCAGCGAGTGCGGCTTTAGTTCAAGAGGAGGAGCTTGGCGGGAAGCTAATCCAGCGCCCTGTCTACTTCGTTTCCGAAGTCCTCGCCGGAGCAAAGGCTAGGTACTCCGAGCTCGAAAAGGTGGCCTACGCCCTCGTCATGGCCTCCCGGAAGCTCCGGCACTACTTCCTGGCTCACGACATCGTCATCCCGACTGCCTACCCGCTTGGCGACATGTTCCGGAACAAGGACGCCACCGGCCGCATTGGAAAGTGGGCGGTGGAATTAGCCCCGTTCGGGATCTCCTTCGTCGCCCGGACAACCATCAAGTCCCAAATCCTCGCCGATTTCGTCGCAGAGTGGACGATGGCCCATGAACCCGCGGGCGCCGAAGCAAGCGAAGGGGTTTGGACCGTCTTTTCAGACGGCGCTTACCAGGCCTCGGGGGCTGGGGCCGGAGCAGTCATTGTCTCCCCATCCGGCCAGCAGGCCCTGTATTCTGCTCGGCTGAACTTCAAGGCCACAAACAATATCGCCGAGTATGAAGGAGTCCTATTGGGGCTCCGCAAGGCGCACGCGCTGGGAGCCGCGCGTGTGGTCGTCAAGACCGATTCTCAAGTCGTCGCCGGGCACATCGACAAGAGTTTCCGGGCTAAGCACCCCGACCTCGCCTCGTACCTCGACTCCATCCGCAAGTTCAAAGCAGCCTTCAAGGGTATATCCGTCCAAAACATTCCGCGAGGCAAAAACGGCCAAGCCGACGCCCTCGCCAAGGCTGGGGCAGGGGCTCAAGCCTTGCCGCCAGGGGCTTTTTTCGAGGAGCTCACCCAACCTTCGGCGCCCCCTCGCAGCGAGGCATCCGCCTCCACCTCCTCGGATGAGCCCCCACCGCCACCCCAGCCAGCCCCGGTCCTGTGCACGGTTGACGCTGATTGGCGGGAGCCCATCCTGCGCACGCTCGCAGGTAGCAAAGATGACCATCCCAGCCCAGACCAAGCTCGCCTGCAGCTCCGTGCGCGGTCATCTCAGGTTATCAATGGCATTCTATACAAGTCCAGCGTATGCACTCCGCTACTCCGCTGCATCTCACACTCGGACGGAGTTGCCATGCTCCGAGAAATCCACGGGGGGCTGTGCGGGAGCCACCTGGCACCGCGGGCTCTCGCAGGAAAGGCTCTCCGACAAGGCGTATACTGGCCCACCGTCGTAGCAGACGCCGAAGAACTCGTCCGCACCTGCCAGGGTTGTCAGTGGATGGGGCGACGCAGTCACCGACCTCCAGCCAGCCTGCTACCCATCCCTCCGGTATGGCCTCTGGCCCGCTAGGGCATGGACCTCATCGGGCCACTCCCCAGAGCAAGAGGAAACCTGCGCTTTGCCGTCGTCGCCGTCGAATATTTCTCCAAGTGGGTCAAAGCGGAGCCATTGACCTCCATCACATCCCGAAGCGTCCAGAAATTCTTCTGGCAAAATATTGTGTGCCGTTTCGGAGTACCCAAGCAGCTCACTTTGGACAACGGAACGCAGTTCGACGCCGGACCCTTCCGGGCATTCTGCGACGAATTGGGAGTCCAGCTCTGCTTCGCCGCCGTGCGGCATCCCCAGTCTAACGGAGCCGTGGAGCGAGCTAATGGGCACATCCTTTCGGGCCTCAATAAACGCATCGTCGGCTTAGCCAAAGGGTTATGGCCCGACGAGCTGCCGAAGATCTTGTGGTCCATCCGGACGACCACTTCCCGGGCCACAGGCTTCACTCCATTCCACCTCTTGTTCGGCGACGAAGCAATGATCCCAACGGAGCTCCGAGCCGGTTCGTTGCGTGTCACAGCACCCGAGGGCGATGACGAGCGTACCATCTCCCTCGACCTGGCCGAAGAGACGCGGCTCCGGGCAGTCGCCAACCTATCCAAATATCAGAAAGAGACCAAAGCTTGGTACGACCCCAAGGTAAAGCGCAATGAGTTCCAACCCGAGCACCTCATCCTTCGCACGGTGATCGCTCCCACCAAGCTGGGCAACAAGTGGGAAGGACCCTACATTATCACAAGGTCTGGGCGACCGGGATCCTACCGGCTCGCCACCCTAGAAGGCGAAGAGCTGAAGCATACTTGGCATGCGGAGCACCTGAAGCGCTACTTTCCGTAGCATCGTCACTGTATTCCTCCAACGGCCGATGGCCCCTGATCTTGTATCCTAATTGTGCAATAAAATCACCAGACCAATATTCTCGCCCAGCACGAAATGCGCAACGACTCTAAAGATTTTCGCTACACCAAAGCTATCGGGTTCCGAGCTCCGGCTCGATGCACCCTCGCTACCGGGTTCCGAGCTCCGGCTCGACGCACCCTCGCTACCGGGTTCCGAGCTCCGGCTCGACGCACCCTCGCTATCGGGTTCCGAGCTCCGGCTCGACGCACCCTCGCTACCGGGTTCCGAGCTCCGGCTCGACGCACCCTCGCTACCAGGTTCCGAGCTCCGGCTCGACGCACCCTCGCTACCGGGTTCCAAGCTTCGGCTCGACGCACCCTCGCTATCGGGTTCCGAGCTCCGGCTCGACGCACCCTCGCTACCGGGTTCCGAGCTCCGGCTCGACGCACCCTCGCTACCGGGTTCCGAGCTCCGGCTTGACGCACCCTCGCTATCGGGTTCCGAGCTCCGGCTCGACGCACCCTCGCTGTCGGGTTCCGAGCTCCGACTCGACGCACCCTTGCTATCGGGTTCCGAGCTCCGACTCGACGCACCCTTGCTATCAGGTTCCGAGCTCCGGCTCGACGCACCCTCGCTGTCGGGCTCCGAGCTCCGGCTCGGCGCACCCTCGCTATCGGATTCCGAGCTTAGACTCGACACGCCCTCGCACTCAGACTCCCAAATCCCATCCGAAGTGGGCCGCCCCCGGTCACGGGATACATTCAACGCGCCTTCCTCCTAGCTAGTTAGCGCCCAGCCGGCCAATCGACTACCCGCTAAGGGGGGAAGGGAAGGAGCAAGGCGAAAGGCTTCGACAGCACATATCGGAAGCACGGAGGGCGTACAATGTTTATTACAAATCAAAGGCAAAAAAAGAGTCAAGAGAAATTTCCATCCAAGCCAAGCAAGAAACGAAGACCCCCTCGGCTGGAGGGGTCACCAGCGCCGGAGCGCGTTTCGGGCATGCGCCCAGGCACGCTTCGCCCGAACCTCTCCTTCCTTTTCTTCCGCTCCTCTTCCTTCTTCCGGGCGCGAAAGGCCTTCTGGTCCTCCTGAAGCTGGGCCCAGCTGCGCATGTTATCCCCCCGGGAAGCGCTTCGGCTAAGCTGGCCTCCGTGTCGGACCAATCCACCGACTCCGGAGACGAGGACGAAGAGCGGGATCCCGCCTCTTCTTCCTTAATGAAGCCCAGAACCCCTTGAAGGATGTCAGGATCCACGCGCCCATCGCCGCTACGGGGGAGAACGAAGCGTGCGGGCCGGTTCGCCTTCAGGACCTCGAAGATGGCCCATTGATGTCGAAGAGCGTCGTCAAAATCAAGCACTTCAATATCGCGTTCGCAATCGCAGACACCCTAGATAAACCCCAAAAGGTACTCTTTATTAATATGTGATTAAGTTCCTAAGCTATTACAAGTTAGTGCAGCGGAAGGTCGCAAAGAGGTTACACCTTCGGGTCCGGCTGGCGAGCCGAGGCCGGAGGCTTCGAAGGATCCGGAGGACCGCGGCGTCGGAGCGCCTCCTCCAGCCAAGCTTTGATAGCCTCGGGGCCCTCGGTCTCCCAGACCGCCTTGAGCGCTCGCCAAGATCGATTTAGCGCGACGCTTGGCGTTCGAAGGTGATCTCCCACGAAGGCGATCGGATGCGGGCCCGAAGGCGAAGGAAGCGGAAGGCCGGACACCTCGAGATGGCGGAGGATTCCGTAAGCGGCCACCCAAGCAGACACTTCGCCGTACTGCGCTACGGTCAAGTGTATCTGCCGGACGGCGGACTGAATGAACTTCACTCGGCGAAGCAAAGACTCCCGGGCGATGTCGAACGCGTCGCACCCGGTGCCGTAGCGCGCCAGCACCTTCCGGAGAGACAACGCGGTGTCGGCCGCTGTTTTCCCCGCCTCAGCAAGGTCCTCGGTCAACTCCCCGTTCCGGGTGGTGAGGTCCGCCGCAGTCCGCTCCATCTGGGCCATTCGTACCCGGAGGGACTCCGCGCTGGTCGCCGCCTCTTCCCGAAGCCTGCTTTCCTCCGAGACCCGAGCTCGGAGAGAGGAAGCCTCCGCCTCCAGCTCGTCGGTCTGGGCAGCTCGGACCCGGAGGGCGGCCACTTCCGCCTCCAGCTCGTCGGCCCGGGCAGCTCGAGCCCGGAGCCCTTCCAACTCCGCAACACGAGCCTTGAGGGAGCCCATCTCCGCCACTTGGGCCTCGAGTGTTTCGGCCCTCGCCGCTTGGAGGCGGAGGGCTTCAACTTCCGCTGCCCGCTCCCGAGCCAGTGCCTCCGCGGCATCCCCTCGAGCTGCGAGCCTCGCGGTCTCCTCCTCGCGGCGTTGGCGTTCGGAGAGAAGGGCAATCATCTGGCCCTGCGCCAGGGCGACCACCTGCGTCCGGGAAAGGTTAGCGAGAGAAGGGCTAGAGGCTCACCGAAGGAATTCCAAGGACGTACCTGGCCCACTGCGGTCTCGATGGCCCGGCCGAGGTCTAGGCCGTCGGACGCCCCCAGCTCCTCTATTACCGGGGCTTCGCGGAGCCGCAGGTAATAGTTGTGGACCGGAGCCACCCTGGACACGAAGTCCTCGCTGTTCGCTAGGAAGGGGCGCAGGAGGGGCACCGTAGCGCGCGCGCCCCGGTTAGAAGTAGGGGCCAGAGGTGAGCTCCTGACGCCCTCGGCTGCCTCCGGAGAAGCCCCTCCAGAGGCCCCCGCCTCCACTCCGGCTCGCTGCTCCGAGGCCTCCGTCGCATCAACAGGGGCTGCGGGCCTCTCGTCTACGGCGTCATCCCGAGGCAAGACAACTGGCTCGGCAACCCGGGCAGATGTGCCTGCGTAGATGAACGGGGTTGAAGTTCGAAGGAGTCCCGGGGTTTGAAGAAAGACGGGTAAGCTATCTTACCTTCATCCACGCCATCGCCAAGATCCTCCGAAGGCGGAGTCGGTCCGGACGGGCTCGGGCGGAAAAAGAGGTCGTCGATGGAGTTCACGGGCGAACCCGCCGCCGCCGCGGCGAGCTCGGCTTCCATGGCCTCGCGCCCTTCGACGGCCCCGAGGGGGTCGGCCAGCCCGCCGCGATCCAGGCTGTCTGTCGCCCTGCTCCCGTGAGAGCCGACGGAGCCCCCCTCCGAAGTTGGTTGCCGCGGGGGAGAAGCTTCTGGAGGCGACGTCGTCCGGGCGGCAGGAACCCCTTGCCTAGCCCCCGGCGCAGGGTTCTCGGAGCTCGAGCAAGGGAGAGCACCCTCGGTCCTCTCGGTGCCCGAGCGGACGGGCGGAATCGGGTCCGAGATCGCCGGAGGATCCCCCGACTCCGATTGAGCCCCGTCGCTAGATCCACCTCCTTCGGAGCCGGAGGCGGAGGCCGGTTCCGGGGAAAGCCGCTTGGGCCCTTTCACTATCTTCTTCTTCGAGGGGCGCCTGGGCGAGAGGCCACCATCGGTTTCGCCCACCTTCCTCTTCGAGACATCCCGAAGGGCCTCTCCCTCCGGAAGAGGCGGAGGCGAGAGCTCAAGAGCGCTCCACACTCGGTTGAAGCGCTCCCAGGAACCCACCAGTTCCAACCGTCGGGTGCGTTCGGCTTGGGTAGGGGCACCAAGGATCCCCTCCGTCAGGCGGGCCACCTCTTCGGGGGTCCGGGCCATAAGCGACCCTGCAGTCCAAAGGTCAGAATCAAGATACCCTCCGAGCAGAAAGCGGAGTCAAGGTAAACAAGCGCAAACACTTACCGAGTTGGTGGGAGAGCTCCGCTGGCATCGATGCATCCCGACTGCTCCGGAGCGACGCGGGCCATTCTTCCTTCAGCGGAGGGATTTCCAGGGCCACAAATTCCTCCGCCAAGTCGCGCATGCTCATTCGGCGAGCGACGATCTGGAGAAGCTTGATCCTCGCGGAGATCGAGCCGGAGTCAACTTCGACGCGCGCCTCCTTCCGGAACCAGATGTGGCGCGGAATCCCGGCGAGTCCGGAGCTAAGTCCCACATGGACGTAGAACCACCGGCTCACCCATTTAGAGTACCATCTCTCGTTGATGGCCTTCGCCGGGAAGTGATCCACGTACTTCCTCCGGAGTTGGAAATTAATGCTTCCGAAAGCTAGTATCTGACCCCCTTCTTCTTCGGCTGGCAGAGGGCTTCGTGCATCTCCGCGAAGACCTCCACCCTTCCTTCACAGCCCTCGGCGCGCATGGCCCACTCGAAGATGGCGAGGCGGGCCACGGCGTTGGGAGATAGCTGCGGCAGCTCCACGTGGAACGCGTCCAGCACCCCAGCAAGGAGCTCCGAGGCGGGAAACCCCAGCCCCGCCTCGAAGAAGGCCTCGAAGACGACGACCTCGCCCTCTCGCGGCTGCGGGGCCGTCTCCCGACCTGGTCTCCGCGCCTGCGTCTCGGGACCAAGGCGGCCCCTGGTCGCCTGATCGATCGACGCCCCGGTGCACGTAGATGGGCCAAGCTCCATGGTCTGCTCCCGGAACCGCTCCGAGGCAGGACGAAGCTCGCGCGAGCCGTGTGGCTCTGATGGGCCGGTGGCCGCCGCCGCCGCCATCTGGCGCTGCAGAAAGCGTGGATCCATCGCCATTGTCGGGTCGTCACCTCTCGCCATCGCGCAAGGAGTAAGAAGAGGGCTAGCGCTCAGGAAGTGAAGCGGGTACAGGCTGGAGCGGCTGGGGCGTGTGCGATGAAGTCAGGAAGGAGGAACCAGACGCGTAGCGGGTGGTATTTAAGCACGAAACTGGCAGTTTCCTCTTCCACTCGTTCCACGTGTGAACGCGGCGGTCGCATGGCGCCTACATTTAATGTCTAACCGGCGCCTCGGGGCGCAGCGGTCAGCCGACGGTTCGCCTCCCCAACGTCGAGTGCACGCCCGCGGCATTAACTGCCGTGGGTGGCGTTAGGCCACCTCCTCGGGGCTGGAGCCCTATGGTCCAAGGCGCGTAAGCGTCTAGGGAGCCGGTCAAACTTCTCCCAACCCCTCGGGAAGGGGAACTCGAGCGGATCTCCACCCCCGGTTCGGCCGCGCTTGCCCGCTCCGGAGCTCCTCCGCGTCCGTCGAAAGGGGTCGCACTCCGGCCAAGCCCGGCACCTCAATGTAAGTTACATCCTTGTGAAAGTTATCGGAATTATCATGTGCGCTTCCACCCTCTCTTAACGCAGGGCTCCCGAGAGGAAAGAAGCGAGGGGCTACTGTTGGGGGAGATAATCCCGACGGCCAGGGGGCCCACCGCCTGGGGTCTGAAGCCAAGAATACCGGAGGCCACCCTACGAGAGAAGAATACCGGAGGCCACGCTCCGAGAGAAGGATATCGGAGGCCACCCTCCGGGAGAAGGCTGTCAGAGGCCACCCTCCGGGAGAAGGCTGCCGGAGGCCGCCCTCCGGGGGAAGGGCCGGAGGCCTCCTTCTGGGAGACAAAGGCGGGAGGTCGCCCTCCGGCACAAGGACGCCGGAGGCCATTCCCCGCGAGAAAGAAGCCGGAGGCCACCCTCCGGGAGGAAGATGCCGGAGGCCACCCTCCGGGAGAAGGTCGCCGGAGACCGCCCTCCGGGAGGGAATTGCCGAAGGCCCCCCCCCCTCGGGCCGCAGTAGCGAACCCAAAGAGAGCGTTGGCGGGAAAAGGACGAGACAAATGTACAGGGGGACAGGATCGCGATCCTCTGGGCCATGTCGGGCGGCGCAGGCAGCGTCCGACACGGCTGATACGCTGTCAGAGTCGAATCTTCTTGTCTGTACTGTATATAGTCTGTTTTGTCTGTACTGTCGACCGGCGGTTGGCCGGGTAGCCGTTGGCGTTCCAGAGGCGCTTGGCCTCTGGACAGGGCGCCTTATAAATACCCCCCAACTACAGTTGTAAGGGACAGGCTCCAGGAGCATTGAATACACCACCCTTATTTTCACCAAGAAAACCTGCTGGTCCGATCCGTCGTTCCAACAGGGTATATATAATCCTAATACAATCTAATCTGCTAATTATCAATCTAATCTACTAATTATCAAACTAATCTGCTATTTATTGTCTAATCTAATTAATTCAATCAAATATGCACATAACAATCTCTCCCTCCCTCAGAAACCAGCTCGTCCTTGAGCTGAAAATCTGGATAAGAAAATTTGCATAAAGGCAAGCGTCGTGACGCCATCCTTGTGAAGTCAGATCGTAAAAACCACGGTCACCATTACTGAACCCGAGGATCGGGCGTCGATAGCTGCCGCGGCGGCAATGCAACTCCTGTCTATGATCGGCAGCCCTACACGCCTCACCTTCATGGTGTGTATATGAAATGGGTGCACGTAGCAAATAACTCCCTGAACAGTTTGGATCTAGTTTGGATCTTCTATGGCAGAATAGGATTTTCTGTGGCAAGAATTCTTGTGCCCCAATTTGTGGCTATTGAGGAACTTCTATGACACAAGGGATAGGGAGCAACAGGCCCCTACGGCCTGGGCCTCTATCAAGCCCAGTTTAGAGTTTAGGTTAGATTAAATTTGGTTTTTCTGTTAGAAGTAGTTAAGATTCCGGTTGTTAGATTAGATCAACCATGTGTCTATATAAACAGAACCGATACAATAGAATAAAGCGCCAAGTATTCAGATTAGGCTTTGCCTCTCTTGTATCCCGGCCTCTTCGCCGCGTCGCCACAATGGCACCGCCGCGACGAAAAGGTCCAGGCCCTCAACCAACTACCTCTTTTAAATATAGTTTGAGACAATTAGTCCCTACCAATTCCGTGGAGATCCTCGTCGATGACAACTTGGTATCAGTAGACTCAGGTTCCACTTCCACCACCATGAGTATGCAATCTGATCTCAACACCGGCAACCCGATTGAGATCGTGCTGCAGGCCATCATGAAGCGCTTGGACAGTCTCGACAAGAAACTACAAAACTCAAACCGCTTTAGGAGAAGGTGACCACGCTTGAGGAAACAGTCCGCGCCCACGATCATCAACAACAGGAGTTACGCACGGCAGTCGGTCGACTCAAGGCGGCGCAGCACACCATCCCGGCAGCACGACAACCGACTCCTAGAGTGCCCCGACGAGCTAGCAGCGACAACGACGGAAGCCAGGGGGACCCGCCGCCGCGCCACTAGGGAGGGGGCGGCAGAACCCCCGCCGAGCCGACGACGACGACAGCGGCCAAGGGGACCAGCCGCCGCGCCACCAAAGAGGGGGCGGTAGAACCCTAGCCGAGCCGATGTCGACGACGGCAGCCAAGGGGACCAACCGCCGCGCCCCTCGCCGAGGCGACAACGATGATGGCGGCGGATAGGGGGTCCCGTCGTCGCGCCACCAGGGAGTAGGGATGAAAACGAATCGGATACGGACGGATATTAGTGATATCATATCCTTTTTTATATTTTTTCTAGATTTGGATTCGGATACTCCGAATACGGATACGGATACGGAATCGGATATCGGATACAAATACGGAGCGAATGTAGATCGGATATGAATATGGTTACTAATATTTACCGGATATCATCAGTAATATAATTTTTAATTCACAATCACAATACACAAGTGACAAGTACTAGTTGAAATCATATAAATTTTTCGAGAAAGTTGTCACATACGATGTTAAGAAAGTCGGATATTCCACAAGACCGAATTAGAATTTAAAGAAGGAATTTGTTGGGTTTAAAAGAAAATCAATAATTAAATTTTTGTTTGAACTTAAAACTTTTTCTACGATCAAAATGTAACATAGATTATATCATCTACAATTTTGGTATTTTCTGTATTAGTTTACTATTTTTAATTCATTAAGTATGTTTCTAGGATTTAAATTGAAATATGTGAAATTTGAATTGAAAATGCTTGAAATAATGAACCAAAATATATAGAAAAATCATATCCATATTTTGAGTCCATTTTTATTTCTTATCCACCAAATTAAAATAAATTTTGAAAAACTAGGCTATGATACTCGATGGGCAACATGGAGCTTAATGATTTTTAATTCTAAAAAAATCAAATGAAGTCTAAAAAATACGAGACTTTCCATGATGTCACGATATGATATATAGATGTTGTGATAAAAAATAAAAAAAATTGAGAAAGTTATCACGTACATTGTTAAGAAAGTATGAGATTCCACAAGGATGAATTAATATTTAAAGAAGAAATGTGTCACAGTTAAAAGCAAATTAATAGTTAAATATTCTTTTGAACTTAAAAATTTTTATATGATCACAATGCAATATATCTTATCTAATGTAAATTTTTTTATTTTTCCAGATGAGTTTACTATTTTTAATTCATTAAGTGTGTTTCTAGGATTTATGCTGAAATAGGTGGATTTTGAACTACAAGTGCTTGAAATAATGAAATAAAATTTATAGAAAACCATATTCCTATTTTGAGTCCATTTTTAGTTCTTACCACTAAATTGAAAGAATTTTGAGTCCATTTTTAATTCAAACAAATTATGACACTTATCTTGTTGTTATGATATGATACAGATATTGTGATAAAAAATTAAAAATGTTTCGAGAGAGTTATCATGTACAATGTTAAGAAAATATGAGATTTCACAAGGAACAATTAGGATTTAAAGAAGAAATATGTAGGGTTTAAAAGCAAATTAATAGTTAAATCTTCTTTTTCACTTGAATTTTTTTCTACGATCAAAATTCAACATATATTATCTCCTGCAAAAAAATTGGTATTTTTCTGTATCAATTTACAATTTTTAATTCATTAAGTATGTTTCTTGGATTTATATTGAAATGTGTCAGTTTTGAACCACAAGTGCATGAAACAATGAATCAAAATTTGTATAAAAATCATATTCATATTTTTTTAGTCAATTTGTAGGCCGTACCCACTAAATGGAAAGAAATTTTGAAAAAAAACTAGGTTGTGACACCCAATTAGCAACATGGAGCTTAATAGTTTTTTAATTTAAAAATCAAATAAAAACTCTGAAAAACACGAGAGTTGTCATGACTCATGATGTTATTATATGATATATATATGTTATGATAAAAAATTAAAAATATTTGACAAAGTTGTCACGTGGAATATTAAAAAAAACTGGAAAATGACAAACTTTTTAATTCCAAATTTAGATGTTTTTAAAATTATAAAATATTTTCGAAGAACAATTTTTTTTTAGAATTATAGAAAATATGAGACTTTTAACCTTTTAAAAAGTTAAAAATCTTTCATTTCTAAATAGAAAATATTTTCCTTTTATTTTTTATTTTTTCTTTCTTCTTTTTCTCTCTTTTTCCTTCCTTCCTCTTTCTTCCTGTTCGCTCGGTGCCCTCAGTCCCTTTCTCTCCCGTGCACAAGGCGTCTCTGGCTCTTTGCTTGGGGTGTGTGGCTGGGAGAGCCGCAAGGGGTGCGTGGTTCGGCAGCCGGGATGCGGGGCGGGGGCACGCGGTGCGGCCTCGGCAATGGCACACTGCCGGCACGGTGGCGGGTCGACCAAGAGCCCATTACACGTAGGCGCGCGGCTGTGGCCCCAACCAAGACGCGTGGAGCAACCCCGACCCTGATAAGGACGCACAGCGGCGACCGGAGTGCGAGGCCCGACGGCAGGGCGACAGTCGGAGAGCGGCTGTGACCAGTATGACAGGCGACACCTGCTATGAATAGGTACGAGTCTCAAAAAAAATTGTTAATTCTATTTTGGGCCAGAATAAATATGGGTTGAATGGGCTTTTTCGGATAATCCGAATATGAATTATTCGGATTATCCGAATATGTATCCGTATCCGTCGGATACCACTGATATCATATCCATTTCCGTATCTGAAAAAAATATCTGAATCCAAATCCATATCCGAAACCAAAAAAATCCAAATCCGGATCCGAATCCGTTTTTTCGGATTCGGTCGAAAAAAAATCCGAATCACTTTCATCCCCTTGTGGTGCGCCGGAATCCCCATCGAGCCAACAACGAAGACGGCGACCAGGGGGATCCTCCGCCGCGTCACCAGGGAGGGGGGTGGCCGAACCTTCGCTGGGATGACGGCGACGATGACGGAGGCTAGAGGGATTCACCACTGCGCCTCCATGGAAGGCTACGCCAGAACTATCACCGGGATGAAGACGAGGACAGAAACAGCCAGGGCAGCAATGTAGTGTCGACTGCCCACAAACGCAGTCATCACCGGGCTAGGCGATCCTCTTCGTACCGATGTTGCTCTCCAACTGCCCTCATCGTTGGACGACGCCATCGTGTTTGCAAGGGCCTATGAGCAGCGCAACACATCACGAGACACCGGCCAATCGACGCAATCACAAGCTCCAAGCTGCTACTCCAAGCAAACAAACCTTCCGTCACTAGAGCCGGCTTCACTAGGGCTTGCTACATCCTTGTCAGCTTTGATCAACAAGACGCCATCCAGCACTGTGCATCTCTTGCCGAAGGAAATTGAACAACACCGGAAGGAGAGGAAGTGTTTGCATTGCAATGAGAGGTTTACAAGCGACCACAAGTTGCAATGCAAGTATATCTTCTCCATCGAAGTGGTGGATGACGGTGAGGACGATGACGCGGCAGCTCGAGGACGAGCTGCATTTTTAGGGGGGAGAAGTGTCATGGGGGATAGGGAGCAGCAGGCCCCTACAGCCTAGGCCTTTGTCAAGCCCAGTTTAGAGTTCAAGTTAGATTAAATCAGATTAGATTAAATTCGGTTTTCTGTTAGAAGTAGTTAAGATTCTGGTTGTTAGATTAGATCGATCATGTGTCTATATAAACAGGACCGATGCAATAGAATAAGGCGTCGAGTATTCAGATTAGGCTTTGCCTCTCTTGTATCCCTGCCTCTTCGCCGCGTCGCCAAAACAACACCGCCGCGACGGAAAGGTTCAAGCCCTCGACCAACCTCTTTTAAAAATAGTTTGAGACGATTAGTCCCTACCAATTATGTGGAGATCCTGGCCGGTGACATTCCGTGTGCCGACGGCAAGGGTGGCCGGCAACAGGGAGGCTTAGGTCGGTAGCGCCGGAATGGACTAGCGGTGACGGGAAGAACCGGCGGTGACAACGAGGAGTTCGGTGGCGGCCTATTGCACAAATTCACTCATGTGGTGTGCTTGGTGGTTTGCAGGCTTGCCTGCGAGGAGGACCGATGGCGCCCAAGGAAGAACGACACTCAGGGAGGGTCGATGCTAGGACGCCAACGTGGAGATGGCACCCACACGGGTGAGTGGCGCCAGTCAACGATCATGTCGCAGATGACATGCTTGGTGGCAAGCGCGTGTGTGGTGCAAAGACCGCTGATTCCACCCCCACCATGACGCAGTCAGCAGCCACCCGCAAGCCGAGCGACACAGGCACCTCAGCTGCACCTATCACGACGGCACAACAAACATGGCCGAGTCTACGATAGGTCCTCAAGGCATTGCGCATGCCTAGCGGCGAGAGCCATGGTGGCCATGGTGGCGACGGCCATTCCCACCATAGGGAGGGTGGCATCTTCATCATTATCCTCTCCCTCCTTATCCTTGTCGTTGTTTCCCACGTAGCCCTCATCCTCCTCGAGTTCAACGCCATCTTCGTCAACGAGCAAAGGCAGCGGCTGGGACACCGGTTTTCAGCCCCGTCACCGTCTGTGGAGTTGGGGAAGAAGTGGATGGTGGGGTCGAGGGCCCCGTTGTGGATCTTGAGGAAGGCAACCTCATCGGGGATCGCAGGGGTGACAATGTAGAGGAGCTCCACCCGCGATTGCGTCTCCACGATAGGTGGCACCTTGTTGGCATCTCTAGGGGCCCTCTCGGAGGCAGCCCACGGTAGAGGGAGCTCGGCTCGGGTTTGGCCAGTGGTGGTGTCTCTCTTTCCTCCAACCGCCCACCCTTCATATCGAGCCACCAAGTCCAATTCCCTCCTCCCCCTTGCGCTTCTACCACCACAACTAGCGATGGTGACGGCATGGTGAGGAAGCATGTCACGTCGTAGGAGAAACTCGACAACGTGGAGGCCACCGAAGCCAAACCCAATTGCGCCGAGACACCGGCGACGACCTGCTTCAAATCTACAAGGGTTTGCATCAATTCTACAGATGGGGCGATCGTCGTCATCGTGTTCGGATCCTCAAAACTAAGGCTCTTATACCAAATTGGTAGGAGCAGGAGAGGAATTAATTAATTCCTTCTGCTTGATTTATTCCATGACCCTTAAGGGGTATTTATAATCCTAATAAATCTAATTTGCTAATCATCAATCTAATCTACTAATTATCAATCTAATCTGTTGTTTATTGTCTAATCTAACTCTGATACCAAATTGGTAGGAGCAAGAGAGGAACTAAATAATTCTTTCTGCTTCATTTATTCCATGACCCTTATGGGGTATTTATAATCCTAATACAATCTAATCTGCTAATTATCAATCTAATCTACTAATTATCAATATAATCTGCTATTTATTTTCTAATCTAACTAATTCAATCTAATCTGCACATAACAATGACATGCACAATTTTTTTGACTACTGCAAAATTGTGCCAACCTTTGGTTGTCGTCAATTCTATAGTTCCTAAATTGATAGGGATGCAAAAAAAATGGAACTTTCATCATAGGAAATAAAGGAAAACAATACTTGCATTCTCAGATAAGCACTCAGAAGCGAAAAGAAATATATGTGCCTTTTTCATTGATATCACTGTTCTTAGTGAATGGGAAATTGTCTTCTGCAAGCAGACTTCATCAGAAAGCAAAGCAAGAGTAACCCCCACAGGAAATCATGCTTCTCTCCTTTCCAACACATGTTTGCTCTACCAGAAATAAATTTGAAGAAATGATATTCTTCCCATCAAGAATGCTCATTTTTATTTCTTAAAAAGAGAGAACCTCAACATGTTCTCCAGCTCTCCGCAAGCTATTATGTGGATTTTCCATTTAATCTGAAAACTGTGTTTCCTTTGCAACCGGTTTATTATATGAAGGCCATACTGTTCTTTGCTGATTAATAGGTTCTGAATTTTTATAGGTGATGACCTTGTGGAAGTGAAGGTCAGACTAAAGTATTGGGCTCAGACAGTAGCTTGCACTGTCAAACTCTGCAATTAAAGGAGGTTGGCTATCAGCTGGTTCATTTCATAACATCTATCATATTGACAGGCTTTACTAAAAGGTGGTTGAAGTTGAAGAATCCACTTATATGGTTTTGAGTTCAATTGGGTTGGCATAGATTTGTCATATGTGTACAATTA